>JANTPZ010016342.1:0-12377 GCA_025593235.1 Vachellia pachyceras | reverse complement strand
TCACTTCTGCTCATACGGTGGGCCACGGTAATAATCATGACTTGTAGCCGCTTGTGTTGCTTCAGAGATCAGAGTTGCGCTGAGAATTTAATCTTGGGACTTAGCTTGATATAAACATGTAATTTGCTGCAGATTCATGGCAACAAGTGGGATTGCTGTTGATAACCAGCTTCAACTGCGGATGGATATTGAGCTTCGCGAATTTGATAATGGTGTCACTGAGTTGGAAATGGGGTGTCATGTGCCTTATTGTTGTTGGACTCTACACCGCCTATGCAAATTGGCTCTTAGCTTCATTTCACTTCATCAATGATCAAAGATTCATCAGATACAGAGACATCATGGGATTCCTTTTCGGTGAGCCTATCGATCATCCCAGATCCAAATTCACAACACCGACATATATATATATATATATATCTTGTTATTAAAAGTTCCTATATTTGAAGGCAACACTATGTATCGACTCACATGGGCTGCCCAGTTTCTCACTCTTCTTCTCGGAAACATGGGTTTCATAATCCTCGGAGGCCAAGCCCTTAAAGTAACTAACACTAAACCTATCTCTATATTAAGTAGCTAGATGGAGGATGGTATAATTTGACTGTGAAAGTGCATATGCAGGCAATAAATTCAGAGTTCAGCGATTCACCATTGAGGCTTCAATATTACATAGTGATAACGGGAGCCACTTACTTCGTATTCGCCTTCTTCATTCCGACCTTGTCCGCCATGAAAAACTGGCTCGCAGTTTCAGCCGTCCTTACCTTCGCATACATCGCAGTCACTTTTTTTGTCATGGTCAAAGATGGTAAAACAGCTTTAATTGCTGTCTTACAATAATTGTAGTTTTGTAACCAGATTATTGAATTTCCCGAATAAACACACCTATTACTGTTATTGTTTGTTACCACTATTGCAAGGCAAATCGAACTCGGATAGAGACTATGATATTAGCGGAAGCGAGGTGAGCATAGTGTTCAATGCCTTCGGTTCTATCTCTGCTATCGTCGTCTCCAACACTTCAGGCCTGCTTCCAGAGATCCAGGTGAAAGGGATAGATCATTCATTAGAACAAAGTCCGTCTACATACATAAAAATTAAAAAGAATATATAATATTTTGAATTAAATGTACTGTTCTTTGTCTTTGGGTGGATTTAACTGAAGCAGTCAACTCTGAGGAGGCCGGCCGTGAGCAATATGAGAAAGGCGCTATATTCACAGTACACAGTGGGGCTCATGTTCTACTACGCAATGATCGTGGTTGGTTATTGGGCCTATGGATCGAATGTGTCCGTTTTCCTACCCGAAAACTTTAGTGGGCCTCGATGGGCCATCGTCGTAGTCAACGCCCTCGTCTTCCTCCAGTCTGTGGTCTCTCAGCATGTACGTAATTAGTCGCAAATTCTTTTACTATCAATGAACACAATCAATGGCAGCTTTAAAGCTTGTTGAATGGATGAATGGCTGCGAATGCAGATGTTTGTGGCGCCAATTCATGAGGCTTTGGATACAAAGTACCTGGACATTGACAAGGGCATGCATGAGAAGCAGAACCTGAAGCGCTTGTTCCTGGTACGGCTAGTCTTCTTCTCAGGCAACACTTTGGTGACCGCTGCTTTTCCTTTCATGGGCGACTTCGTCAACTTGCTCGGTTCTTTTTCCCTCATCCCTCTCACCTTTGTCTTCCCCAGCATGATCTTCCTCAAGGTCTCATTCACACACACACACACACACACATATGTTTTAGTCTATGTTTCAACCATAACACACGCGCTTTACTTCTCAGTATGAATATTACGTTTTGTTTTGTGGATCGTACGTATAGGTGAAGGGGACGACGGCAAGAATAGAGAAGAAAGCTTGGCATTGGTTCAGCATCATGTTTTCTTCTGCTCTAGCAGTAGTAACCACCGTTTCTGCAGTTCGATTGATCGTGGAGCACATCCGTACGTATCACTTATTTGCAGATGTGTGATATATCCGAAGCTTATATATATATATATATATATATCTATGTATGTCTATATATAAAATCTTTAACGCCTAGTTTTTTTTGGGGGGCGGGTGAACTAAACAAGGCTGGAACGAACAGCTTAATTTATTGAAGAGAAAGTTCCGGATAGTGTTTGCTGATTGAAACCAGAATTTTTATTGGCACTCCAAATTAAACAAAGAAAGTAATGATGTTGGAGGTTATACTTTACTACATATCGAGTGTTGTGAGTTCGAATCTATTACATTATTATGCAAGACGAAAATAAAAAAAAATGTATGTACTCATGTAATGGTGTTAACTTATGTAAAGCAACTCTTTTGTGTGAGAGAAAACAAAATAATTTTCATACAATCAAAAGAGAATACAATGTTCATATTCAAACTGTTTTGTCATCAAAGACTAACTATTGGGCCTTTTTACATTGGCCCATAATCATGAAACTAACTAAACTAATTCTTACACTCCCTCTCAAGTTGAGGCATGAAGAAATTTAAAATATTCAACTTGCTAAGTAATTTGTGACAAACTCCAAACTTGCTTAACGATGTAATTTGCATATCCATTCCAACTGCTTGAATCCTTCTGAGAAGCATCTGCTGAAATTTTACTCAAAGACCTCTTGCTTGTTTCTAGTGCAGCCTCAATCTCTTTCTTCTCCGTCACCCAACTCTACAACCTCCTTGTCCTTTCCTTGAAAATCAGAATGTTTAGGTTCCATGTTCATAGAACCCTTCCTTGAAGCAATACCATTATGCTTTAAACTTCCAGAGTGACGATTTTTCACATGAGACGCAAACTTATGCTGTCGGTTGGAAAATTGATCACTGCTTCCCTTCACTGGATCAGTGCCCTTTGAAGATGATGCAAAACTATCATTTCCGAAGACACTTGAAGCTTTACTTGTAGCATCCAAATTCTCCTTCAATGAGCCATTTTCTCCAGTTCAATCTAACAATGAGGTCCTCTTTTTTTTTTAGTCCGCTCCTTCACCTCTATTCAATCAAGCGTTACAACTTTTGTTGATGTGCCTTGTGTTCTTGTGGCTATGAGTGCATTTAAGGGTGGATCCTCCTCTCCCCTACCTCTGCAGCTTTTGTTGATGTGCCTTCTTTGGGGAAATGAGTGCATTCAAGGGTGTATCCTCTTCTCCCTCTACATGTGCAGCTTTTGTTGTTGTGCCTTCTTTGGGGTAATGAGTGCATTCAAGGGTGGATCTTTTTCTTCCCTCCCTCTGCAACTTTGTTGTTGTGTCTTTCTTGTGACAATGATTGCATTGAGGGTGGATCTTTTTCTCCCATGTGCAGCTTTTGTTCTCTGGAACACAAAATATCTTGTCTTGTTGCCTCTTTTTACCTTTTGCAGACGAGGCAATTTTTGGAGGTCGCATTTTCGCTGACGCTCTCTTTCTTATTTTCCTTTTGTCCCTCGGTATTTCACACCACTTTAGAACATCACCGTTCAAGCAAATTGCTGTAATGTGCTTCAGTTGGAGCAATTTTCCCTTTGCCGACTCCTGGATGGCCGTGATCTTCCTTTGAGCATCATTGAGTTGGATCTCCACTCCTTTTTCAACTTGCGATAGAAGCATTATGTGTGATGCCCTTTGTTTTGTTTTTTTTTTCTTTTAATACTGAACTCTTTTGCTATCTTCTTTCTCGTTCATCATCAAATTCTTCTCCAATCTTCTTGCTCGCACGTCTTCTTCTTGGCCAAAAACTCCGAGGGTTTTCTCTGTGAGTTTCCAAGAATGCCGTTCGAAGGAAGTGGCTTAATGGCGACCAAAGATCTCACTGAAACGGGTGGCATTGTCCCACACCTGAAGCTCTCAAGCGTTCATGGCGTCTGAGATCGTTCTTTGGGTCCAATCACTGTTGACGTCTGCGAGGTGGATAATGGAGATCGTCGTCCATCCTTCAAGTTTTTTGAGTAGCCATTGCTCTGCTTCCATCTTGCCTTTTTTTATAAAAAAAACTTTGGTCGTCGCGGTGTTGTCTCGACTTCTTAGTCTTTTTCTTCGGCTACTCGGGGACAGATACAGCCTTGGGTGGCTCACCTAGCGGAGGTACGAGTTATCCTAACTGACGGTGTTGCAGCATATTTCCTCTTCGCTGATCAAGAATCTTGGTTCCCTTGTCTCGCCGTCGGCGTTGATGGTGGACTTCATAAGAAGCTGGAAATTGGTCAGCTATAAGCATTAGAAAGAAATCAGATCTTTGTCTGGTTCCAAATCATCGTGCCGGCTGACAATATTGCGGCTCAAATTCATCTCACAGTCAAGAGCCAAGGAAGAGTCATCATCAGAACCTGAGCTCTGATACCATGTTAAGCATTAGAGAAAGTAGAAATGGAAGAAGAAATGCAATGTATTACCATAAACTCTTTTGGTTTACAACACTAATCTACCCTCTCTTGAGGGTGATGAACTAACCCTATTTTAGAGACTCGTAAAGTGGGAGATCCTTATTATCCTCCCATTATCTATAAATTGGCGGGGATTCTTCATCCTCTCATCTTTTTTGTGATGATTATTTAATCTCACCCTCAAACCAATTTACTATGACCCTTTATATAGGTTTTTGGGTCATTAACTAAGTGATTAACACTAACTACTTTAACTAACTCATACTTCTAACATCCCCGCTTAAGTTGACATCCTTTAACTCTATGTGCTCAACTTGACAATATAAAGAATTACAAGGGAGTGAAGTGAGTTAAACTATACAATTTTGATTTGCACAACAATACAAACATTTCTTCTACTACTTTTGTCCATGCTAAACCTCGATGAATGCTGGGAAAACAAACTTCACCAAATCAACCATGCAGTTTTGCAACATTTTCAGCAGTTGGAGCCTCTCTTATACATGCTTGTCTTCTTGATACCTCCTCCCTTCTTGTCTCTGCTGCTTTAACAAGTTCCTTTTGAAAATCCTTTCCTGCACGGGTGGACCTGTACAAATTTTCTAGTTGTTGATGTCTTTGCAATTCAACCTCGTCAATGACCATGACATCTGAACTCTCATAACCAATGGTAGTGAACTGCTTTACCATATCCTGGTGTTGTTTGGCTACTTGCTCTTTGAACTTGGAACAAGGACTGCTTTCCAAGTGGTTTCTAAAATCAGAGCCTGCCTCTGCTTCAACCCTAGCGGATATATTCTGTAAATTTTTAACTCATTGCCTCCTCTTATGTTTTCTGGCATTTCCGTCTTCCATATGGGTACATGATTCTGCGATGTGAACTTCTTTAACACAGCAGACTTCAAAGCTTCCAGAGTCAAATTGCTTGACCTCAAGTAAATAGATTCCATCTCAAACCTTCCCCTTTCTCTCACATACATGTGGTATACAGTTTCTGAAGCCCTAGTGCATTTGCAGCGGCGCTTCTTAAAGCTTGGGCTCTTTCCTTCCTTCTCTCTAATCGTTGTGGCCAAGTGAATGCAAAGGCGGCAAGATGAAAGAATCAGATGGGCCCTCATACTTCCACCTCAGTGACTGGTTATATGCCTCGGGGTTCTCAGCTAGGCTTTTCATGGTTTTGGCAATTGATTCAACATCTTCTATCTCTCTAATATGTAAAAGTGAACCAAGGGCTGGGGAAAAATCTTGAATATTTGGAGCGCCAACGACAACAGGAACAGAACCAGCAACAAGAGATTGGAAAAAAAGTTTCAGTTACATAATCAATACCATATATGGAGGATCAATACCAATTTGTTTGTATAATTCATGGTGAGTAAGGGGTAGTTCCACTTCTCTCGATTTCCGGAAGATAGATTTAGCAGCCATGGCAGCCTCGCCTATGGTGATGGACTCTAAGCCATCTTCAGAACCACCTCCTTTTCTGCCCTCGACGAGATTCGATTACCTTCAAGGTTTCACCGAAGGAACCTCTGACAAAGACGATCTCTACAGTCGCCTCAAGTCACTCTAGCGCCAGTTGGAATTCATTGACATATAGGAAAAATACGTCAAGGATGAGCAGAAGAATCTTTTCGGCATCTTCAAAATTTGTACTGAGCCATTTATTCAAAAACGGGTGCCCATCAGAAAACAGAATTGTATCCCAGCAGTAACCAGACCCGTCTGCTGGTGTATTTTTCTTCCTGCCCGACAAGAGAGTCTTCTTTTGGTCTGGGCTGTTCATAAATTCACATCACTCTCCTAAGGATTGCTTGACCTTGAAGTCTGGCTTTTCTTGCAGCAATCGTGGATTCTTTGTGAAATTGAGAACGAGCTTGCCGTATTCGGTGGTGTTGCTTTCTTTAATTCCACAAGCCACGATTCTTTATCTGGCTTTGGTTTTTTTATGATCTGTATCTTTAGTTCCACAAACCAGAGACATTTCCTCTCATAGAGAACGGAGCTTTGGAAAATCTTGAATGAAATCGAAATTTGGAAGCTGCAAGATTGGGCTCCTCTACTTTATGATTAGAGCTTCAGTAATGTTGTGATTATAATTCCAACAATCTTGGCCCAAGAAAACAACATGCTCTTGATACCATGTTAACTTATGTAAAGCAACTCTCTGTGTGAGAGAAAATAGAATAATTTTCATACAATCGAAAGAGAATACAATGTCCATATTCAAACAGTTCTGTCATCAAAGACTAACTATTGGGCCTATTAGGCCTTTTTACATTGGCCCATAATCATGAAACTAACTAAGTTAATTCTTACAAATGGGTTCTGTAACACGTGGATGGACAATCAGAGTCATGGAAACCCTCGATTGTGCAGTAGATCTCTGTCGTTTCCTTGTAATATGTTGCTTTGACTGATGGATAGTGAGTCTTTTGTCATTTGCGTAATAAAATAGGAGCGGATAAAATAAATCCGTCATGAAGAAAACTGACAATTTTGTCTGCGCACATACATGAATTTCTGACGAATAATGAAAAGTAATGCCTTATTTAATATCCAATCAGAGAAAATGAGTCAGTGCGGAATCAAACGGAGCGACGCTAAAAATAATCAGTCAGAGTCCAGAACGAGTGACAAAATCTATGGCATTAAGAAGGAGAAGAAGGATTTTGAAAGATTGTCTATCGTATTTCGTTCCCATTGCTGGACCCACGTAAGATTTCTCACCACATCTAAAAGTAGCAGCAAGACTTGCCTGAATTATATATATATGGAACCATATATAATAGCCATTACAGAATAGAAAATGTACAGCTTAGTTTAAATGATCCTTCCCATCGAATAAGTTGGCGGTGATTTATGAAGGCCATGATTCATACTGAAAGGAGTGGGATTACTGTGCATCAAAAGGAAGTTTCCTCCAAAGAGATCACTGACATGACTCTGCCCATTCTTGAGCCTGAGCAGAGCTTTCCGCCATGAGACCTTGAAGCTACGCAGAAACTTGCTTCTTTTTCTGAGGAATCTCTTCAGTCTGGGAACACGAACCTTTGGCCTTCTCCTACCAGCAAGAGCCTTGAATTTAAGGCAGGCCTTTGCCTTCTTCACTTGTCTTTCTAGTATTTCCTCGTCCAACTCTGCTTCGTTTTGCAGCCTCTGGTAAGAACTCTTGCCCCCAGAAGAAGCCACCGGTGGTCACAGCTTCAGGGACAAGTCACGCTTTGCTTGATAATTAACTTCTTTTCCTCTTCACGGGATTTTGGACTCTTGATTGCGTCCTCCGATTTACTCAAATTTTGTGGGCTTAAAATTGGCTTGCAATTGCAACGCGTATTCATGCGCAAATTGGTACAATATTAATTAATGAGGCCATTCGAGCTGCAATTTTTTGGTAAATGTGGTGTTGCTTCATTCAAGTGCCCACTGAAACCTTTTCCATCGCCGTCTCACATTTAAGAAGCTTAGTGATTCACAAGCATCTGATATGGGGTCGCCCCTATTTCTTCAATTTTAATTTCTCGAACTGAATATTTCGTTAAGTTTGGATTATTTAAAATGTTTATTATATGAAAAAAATATCATCCATATAGTTTATTTATCTCCCAATTTTATCAAAATCTTATAATAAGTAAAAACTCAAGAGACTCTCACACTCATCTTCCCTTCTTAACTTTCTCATGAAGCAGTGGAATCCATACTATATTAATTTATTTGGTCAAATGCAGTTGGTACGCAGAGTCACTTAAACTTAGTTCAAAGTGTGAGGTAGATCAGAATTTATGGACTAAAATGATTTCCTCTATTTAATTAGCATTCACTAAATTAATCAAAATTTAAAGTTGATGTTTACTTTGTCCTTATCTGAGTTCGACTATATCTGCGGATTCTATTTTTACAGCTTTAGGATTTTGCACTTTGGCAGTACATCAAGGATTCTGGGCACTTCATGTTTTCTGAAGTGTAATGATGGAGGCTTTTTTTTTTGTTAAGCAGACAAATGAAAGTAAAAAAAGTTGACCAAAATAAGAGAAAAGTGAAAGAAATGAAGCCCTTGGACGTTATTTCACATGACAAAAGAAAATACTTTCATGATAAGCCTTTCATTATAGTCTTCAGCATAGAAAATATCATAAAAACAAACATTTAATTAAGCTTAGGTATGAATAAACCGAACCCAGAGAGACACGCTGGGAATTCCGGAATTCACAACGGTGAACAAGTAATAACCAGAAGGAGCAACTTTTGGAGATGGTGGGGCTTCTACAACTGCACTAATCCGGCCACCTTCATCTCTCTTCATGGTCACGCATCTCAGCTTCAGCAACCTCTGGTTCATCGAGAACGAATGAGTCGTAAATGGCGGCGCATACGCACTGAACTCTATCTCCTTGCTCGGCCTCCTTCCCAGAAAAAACCTAACAATAAACTGTTTCCCATATCCGATCTCATAGCTTTCAGCACCTCCTCCTCCTCCATATGTAATGGACACATTTCCTGGCCGCCATTGATGGTACCTCCTGTGCATGTGATTTGGAACGAAAGCTTGTAGTCTCAGCTCAGTTGGGTATGCCACATTGTGAAATGTATACTTACTATGAGGGTTTCCTCCTGCAACCAACACCCTCCCATCAGGAAGAAGAGTTGCTGAAGAGTGATCCATTCTGGCTATTTTGGTAGAACTGAGGACTGTGAATCTTCTTCCAAGTCTTCTTCTTGGACCATAGAGGTAGGGTTCAAGAGAAGCGTTTCTTGCGTTATCATACCCTGCAGAGCCAGTTTTGGCGCCATTGATGATCAGAATGTGTCCAGTTGGGAGGATGAGCATGTCGTGTAGGAGACGTGGCCCTGGCATGTCCTCCATTTGCCACACGTGCCTGTTCCCTGTGATCACCATCCTTCCACATGAACGTAACCCCATCAAAAATCTTCCATCATCATCTGCGGCTCTGTAAGCTCCTGAAGCTGCTCCTCCACAGATCAGTAGTTCTACTTTCTGGAAATTGTCTCCGTAGTGTAATGGGAGCATCACGGATGAGCCTGAGCTCGGGTAGTTTCTGGAACCGTCTCCAGGGATCCGAGGGAAGGTCTTGATCACTCTGTGTCGTCTCAAGTTGTATAAGATAGAATCACGGTTAGCGAAAATGAACAAGTTGCCATCTGATGAAAGGTGAAGGAAGGGATAGAGGTTGTTCCCTCTTGACTCTCTGTCATTGGATTGGTGCAAGAATGGAAGAGCAAATGATTTCTCTCTTGAGTCTATTTTTGGGACGAACTCATATGAGAAAGCCTCTCTTCCGCCGACCACCACGACTCGGTCGTGCTCCGGCAGAATCTGAGTAGAAGCAAACCAGCGCGGATCAGACAGGGATTTCTTGGTCTGTGTCCAGTCACATTGGCGATCCCTACAGGGTCTAAACACACTGACTCTCTTAGCTCCGCCGCCATATCCACCAACTTGTAGAAGTGTGCCGTTGCTGAGGAAAGAACCAGAGGAACACCAAGGATCAGAGTCAAGCTTCAAAGGCCTCACTTTGTTACCAGCAATGTCATACTCGACAGAGTGAGCATAGCATGTAGAATCCAACAAGTCATCGCGGCTTCCGGTGCACCTTCTGCCGTTGAAACGTCTCCGGAGCCGGTAATCAGACTGGCCAGCTCCCGTTCGGTCAAACATTACGACGGTGTTACGGTGAGTTAATGCCATGTGCATCCCCACCACGCCAGTACTGTGAAGCAGGAGCTGCCATTGCCCTCCCCGGTTACTGGAGATCGCTCTTGTTGCGCCATCTCCAAGCTCAAAGCAAAGCTGAAATAGGATAAAGACCAATACTTTACTAGCATACAGGAAGGTTTTTATGCCTCGCTCCATCTATAGCGAGAGATGACCACCATGGAAACGGTAGTGACTTTGAGGCTCCTTTTTGTAGCCCCCAGTTCGGATTGGATCCGATTAACTAACAGTCATGCACTTGAAACGGGCCAATCAATTAGGCTAGAAATCAGTCCGATAGTTCATCTTAAAATATGTTATAAAGTGGAAGATTTACTATTTGGTCCCATACAGTGAAGATATTTAACAAATGGTCCCAAAGTTTTAAATATTTAAAAAATGGTCCCATTGATCAATGCAGCGCATGGGGTTGTCACTTGACAACCCCTGGCAACACCATGTGCTGTATTCGTGTTGTCAATGGGACCATTTTTTAAATATTTTAAACTTTGGACCATTTGATAAATAAGTCCCTTATATGGGACCAAACAGTAAATTTTCCATAAATTAATATATAATACATGAATTTTGCCGTGAGGAGAGTTCACAGGTCATGTAATAGTTTAGCTGATAACAACAAATGTATAGTTTAGCTAATAGTTTTGAAGGATTCATTTTGATTTTAAACATAAAAACTCAATTTACTAAATTTTCCGAATATCTTTATTAATTGTATATATTAATAGGATTCTCAGTCAAACAATAGTTCCAATGTGAAAAATTAAATAGGGTAGTTTAGGAAAATCAAGACACAATTATTTCAAGTATCCAACCTAACGAATTTTTTTAACACCCACGTATAAATTATCTAATTTTTATATTAAGCATAGTTGGAGCCGCCCAAGCAAGGATAGGATGGGCGTGAAAGATGAATTTTCTAATACCAAAATTCCGAGCTTACAGTATCATGACCTTTTGCTTAGTCGGTTATTTTCATTAACTTCATACTTTACGTAAAAGAAATATTAGTAGTTAGTTACTAGTTAGCTTCACAAGAGGATGTTGCGAGCTGCGACTATATGAGCCACATGTTTAGCTATGAAGCCATCTAATCATATACAGCAGTGCAATTCAATAAAACTCAGCATAGAATTAACGAATCACCACAACAAAATTAATACAAGGGATTGCAGAGCAAATAAACACTGCAGGGTCATCAACGAACTTGAAACGCAGAGCGCCGTCATATTATTGACGATTGAGCTCATTAATATAGAATGTGAGTAAACCTTAAACACGGACGAATAAACCCAGAAATATGTACACTGAATCTGGTGAGCACATCTCTGATCCATTCTCCATTTCCATCACCAGACAAATATGCAAAATATATCTTCTAATAAAGTCTTATGCGAGTATCAATGGTACTCCTGCAAATGGGGCATGTCTCCAGATCTTGTCCGCACTCACAGCAAGTCTGCCAATTAAGTAGAAGATGAACCATCATCATAAAGCTAAATGTGAAACTAGAAAATAATCAACTGCCTGACACTGTTACCTGATGTCCACAACCAAAGGCCATGTTCTTAGGTTCACAGAGGCAAATTGGACAAACCTGCCAGGATTACACAACATAATGATTTAGTTTGTTCCAAAACTCTGTGAAAGGCCATATCGTTAAGCAAAATAGGTGTGGGTGGAATGAAAGTACATGATTATCAGAAGCAGAACTTGCAGGACGATTTGCACCAGTATCATGATGTCTGTTACTTTCAGATGGTGCACTAGGATGAAAACTGGTTGAACGGGAAGCTTTTGGGCCATTGACAGATGCAGCACCATACTGAGGCGGTGGAAGAGGAACCCTATCTATAGCTTTCCCTCTACGAGCACTGTTAAAAGATTGCAAGAATTAAACGGCTTCACAACAATTGCTACATCAAATACTGAAAATTTTACCCCCCAAAAAAAAAAGGCTCAACATGCATACCCCAGTATATTAAGTTCCAATGTTGCCTTGTACTGAGAGGGTATTTCCATCAGTGCAGCAAGTGCAAATTCTGTTTCTTTTCTGGATCGATCCATGTTCTTTGACATTATTTCAGTAAAATTCACAAACTGGCAAAAAGATTAAAGAAACGAAAAATAATAAATTTACCATAATTGAGGAAGAGCATACCGGGGCCATACCCTAAGGCAAGAGCGAAACAGACAGCTTATAATCTGGACTTGAGATGCAAACCTGGAAATTATCAAAGGCCCGGGCTGGTATGTTATCATCAAATTCTTTCATCATGTCCCAT
>JANTPZ010016341.1:0-10709 GCA_025593235.1 Vachellia pachyceras | reverse complement strand
GGTTTCAAGGTTTTGAAATCTAGGTTTCAAAACCTAGGTTTGAAACCTAGGTTTTCTCTTTCATACTCTCTTTTTACTACTCTTTTTTACTTTCCTCTTTCTTACTTTTTCTCTCTTTCTCTTTCTTACTTTCCTCTTTCATACCCACTTTTTCTTACTTTTCTACCTCGAAATCTGTAAAAGTTATAACTTCCCAAATATAAATCACATTTCAAAATCTAGGTTTTACCTCAGAATCTGTGAAACCTAGATTTCAAACCTAACATCTAAACCAGCCCTAAAGGATATTGTTTGGTTTGATTGGTGCTGTTTTTCCCCCAAGGTTTGATTGGTGCTGTTATTTGCTCCTATTGCCATGTTTCGCGTTTAATAACCGCGAGACGCGTGGTTCCTAACGTGTTAGTGGCATTTCATTTTATGCATTTCAATTTTACCAGCATCAAAGTAAGCATTTAACATTTCAATTTTTATTTTCTTTAACTCATGTCAAAAAATCAATAAGAATATGGATTATTTTCTTTTTTTTAAAAAAAGAATAAGTTCAAGTAGTAAATCCTTCGGGTTTAAGCCAGACCTTTTGCTAGGAAGAAGCCATCAGCCGAGTATTTACTATTTAAAGGGCATCTTTCCTTACGACATTGGACTAGTTTTTTCAAAACCCATGCATTCTTTCATGGAAGATAATTTTGTATGTACACCTTTTTTAATAGAAATTTAAATTTTTGTTCATCACATTGTAAGTAACTAATCCTTTCCACTATATTCATTCGTCGTGGACTTGGTTTCCTTGGGGAGCATTTAATATTTAATAAGGAGAGCTAATCAGATCTAAACCGTTTAGATTAAATCTGAAAAGTTCAGATTTGATTTTTTTAATTTGTGATTTTTTAAATAAAAAATTATTTTTTTAAAAAAATAGTAGTTAGAAGATTGTTTTTATTTTTTATTCTACATCTATTAGATTGATTTTTTTAGAAAATATAAAATTTTGTAAAATTCATCGAAATTAAATCTGAATGATTCAATCAGGTTGGGCAATTGACTCCTATCAGGTTTAGTTGGGCAATTGACTCCTATCAGGTTTAGGTTGGGAAATTAAATCGAAATTAGATCTAATTAATTCTCTCTACTAAGTAAAATGTTTAGTTGGGCAATTGACTCCTATCAGGTTGGTACTAGAGCTGGTAATACGGGCTAGCCTGCAGGTTGAAACAAACTGATTATAGGTTGCTTTTTAGCAACCCGAGCTCGCCGCCAACGCACAAAATATTTATACATATATTTTTAAAAATATTATTTTTTTTGTTGCCCATTTTTGCCTATAAAATTGTATAATTACATGATTCTCTTCTCATAATAAATTTTCAATAATGACATTTTCAAGTTTCCCAAAAAATATAAGTATTAATGTTTTGTTATAATTTTAAATATGGTATTATAGAAAGTTGATATGAAAAAATAAAATTTTTTATATTATTTTTATTATATTATGTATTGTTTATCATACGTTGTAAAAGGATATTAAAATAAAAAGGTGAAAATTTTAAAATATATTATTTTTAAATAAAATTATGTTTTGTTAATCATACTTTGGGTTTGGCCAACCCGCCGTCCTAGTGGGTTGGCAAAGTGCGAGCCCGAACAAGCCAAAACTTGATGGGCTGGTGGGCCCAATCTACGTTTCCAACCTTAGTTGGTACCCTTTGATATTTGGAAAAAAAACCCTTGATTGTGTATTTAGGCCAATTCAACCCTATGCTTTAAACTAATGTATATAAGGTGGCGGCAAAAACAAAACTATGGTATATAAGTTGAAAAAAAAAACTAAGGTGTATGCATGAGAATTTTCACGAGTACCATGTGTGATTTACTAATGATGATACATGGAAATAAATAAGTAGAAGTTATAATTATTAATTGATTTGATTCCCCGTATATCCCTTAGAATTAAAGTGAACAAAAACAAAAAGGAAACATACAAGCAGACCCAGGCCGAAAAGAGAGTAAATGGGTCGAATATGGGCTTGATCATGGTCCAAATGAAAGAGGTGATATGGCCATAAGAATTTAGGGTTTTGTAAATTGGTTATCTCTCGTAACGGCTCTTGTCAATTGGCACCTCCATTGAAGCAACTAGCTCGGCGCGCGTCTCCATTGCAGGTAAACTAGGTAAGTTGCTATGGAGGCCGCGGTAGCTCAACCTCCCACCCAGGACTTAATAGAACCAGTCAACGATGTCAAGCTCTTCAATCGTTGGACCTTCGATGATGTTCAGGTTTTCCTTCTACCCTTTTCAGTCCCATTCCACTTGCTATTCATGCGCATATTCAATCCAAAATTTACGCAAAATGTTAATGGTAACTGATGCAAACTGATTTCAAAAGTATCGTCGTCGATATTTCTTTCTGGCGTTGGTGCCAGATTTCATCAATGTATTACAAATGGAGTCGCATTTAATATTTCCTCATAACAGCCCAGATAATGTGGCGATAGTTAATGCAAAAAATTAAATCTAACTTGCTCGTTTGCAACCACATCTCAGTCCTTGCCCGTAATCTTGCGTGATTTTCACCCTTTTTTCTTGAACAATGCCCTCATCATGATTTCCTATCGTTGCCCTGCTTCTATTTACATGTGATTGCGTCACTGTTTTGACACGGTAATAGGAAAATTTTATTTTAAGTGATGTTCTACTGACACAGAATTTTCAAAAGTAAAGCGGCGGAAAGTAACATATATTTGATGGTGGAAAAGTCAGGCGTACAGTCAGCTTAATTTTATTTTTTGTTGTTTTTGATGGATTTTATTTATTTATTTTCTTGTGAAAGTTGATGGATTTTATTTGCTATAGAGACCATATTGCTTGATGTTTACAAACTCAGCTTTGCTAAATGATCCATACTCTGTTTTCTAGTAGCCCACTTCTCGGATTCTTGTATCCTCACATGACATTATGATGACTTCTACGATTTGCTTACTTTACATGCTATGCCTTCCTATATTTTGTGCTTGATTTTCTAGTTTCTTGAATTTGACATAGTTATTGGATCTATAACGATTTACTTCGTGTGAGGGGTGAAGGCATGTGGTTTTGTCCTGGCCATGAAAATACCTGTTTTTTTGTACTATTCATCAATCTTTCTAAAGGTTACTAATCATATAGGCATTGCCATTGTAGGTGAATGACATATCCCTGGCAGATTACATTGGTGTGGCTCCTGCCAAGCATGCAACCTACGTGCCTCACACTGCAGGGAGATATTCGGTTAAGCGTTTCAGGAAAGCACAATGCCCCATTGTGGAGAGGCTTACCAACTCTCTTATGATGCACGGACGAAACAATGGGAAAAAGCTGATGGCAGTGAGGATCATAAAGCATGCCATGGAAATTATCCACTTGCTCACTGATCAAAATCCAATCCAAGTTATTGTTGATGCTGTGATCAACAGGTATAAAAATTATAAAACAGATATACAATTGACCATCCCCTTTTGCTTGTTTAGCTCACATCTAATTCCATGCTCTACCTTTTCTTTTACACCAGTGGGCCAAGAGAAGATGCCACACGAATTGGGTCTGCTGGTGTTGTCAGACGTCAGGCAGTGGATATTTCTCCCCTGCGTCGCGTGAATCAAGCTATCTATCTCCTTACTACAGGTGCTCGTGAGTCTGCCTTTAGGAACATTAAGACAATTGCAGAATGCTTGGCTGATGAACTTATCAATGCTGCAAAGGGATCATCAAACAGGTATTCGAATCTCAAAAAAACTATATTTTAAACTCCTTGATAGTCAATTGTGTTGTTTCTGTCACTCTAAGATGGTTAACACACTTTTTTCATTTCTGTATGTCATCGTTTGTTCTCTGTATGCTGATTCTTTTTCTTGGCTTTTTTTAGCTATGCCATTAAGAAGAAGGATGAGATTGAGAGAGTTGCCAAGGCTAACCGCTGAGGAATCAAAGAGAGGCACATGGATAAAAGTTTTGCTTTTGAGTTGGTTTTGTTTCACACCTTCCTTGGGTTTTTTTGTCACTACTGGACCTTAATGATATGACTGCAAGTTTGTTTCTGAATATTGGATATGCTTTGATGTTATGGATAGGTATTATTTGCCGAAAAGACCCTCTTATATCATGAGATGTAAAGTATTATGATTCGGTCTGGGTGCTTATCAATCATATTAATATGAATAGTCCATCTTTAATGTTATTTGCTTTTGCATTTTCAGCAGTTCTTTATTTTAATATATGAAGAATCTAAAATAAAGATTATCTTGTAAATCTAAAATTGGAGTTTGCCTCTACTGAATAAAGATCAGAACTTGCTGTTGTAATGAGCACCACAGTGCTCAACTGCTCATTGATGTGATGAGCAAACCTATAATACTGTGGATCAGCTTTCCCTCAAGCGTAGTGAGAAATATTTCAGGGGGCCCTCAGCTGTTCTTCCCAGTCTATGGAGTTTTTAATGTGGATTAGTTTATGGACCAAAATTGTAGTAGGGTCACTAACGTCTTTTGGATGGAAAAACATGACATCGCTTGGCTTGGCTGGGTTTGGATTGTCACAATGATAAATATACTTGGATATGTTTGTTCGAAGAACTGTGAAGATACCATGTGGTTTTAAGTCGGCATCCTAATTTATCAATCTTTTCGCGTTAACCTTCTATCTATCATCGGACTCGATTAAACATTTATACTATAGTTGCTTGGTGTGGTAATCAGATATCCTCTCAGGTCTCGGTTCTTTTGTGTTTGAACGGTTGGATTCCTTAGGAAGAAAAGTTATCATGTTAACGTTAAAATAAATGCTCAAAGGATAACTCTTGGGGTTGGTCAAACAAACAAAATATACCAACGTGTCCACTTTTATTTTTTTTAGAAAGAAAATTTTTATAAAATAATTAGAAAAGTTTAGATACGTTAAATTTCAAAATCTACTAGAACACTTGTATAAAAATACTTCCAAATTATATATTAAATAGGTCTTTACGTAAGCAGTGATAATTGAAAATTTAAACACGTTTTCCTAATTCCCATTCCTCTTTAATTATTTGTCTCCTTCAAGTAAATAAACCTCGAGTTACGAACAATTCTTTATTATCAGTTCGATCTCCTTTGCAAATATTTATGTATTTAGACCAAAAGCGATCCATTGTAATACGACTGAATGGAATATAGATCTTATAAAATATAATTAATTAATTATACTGATCCACCCCCCCAAACTTTCTACAGTATGGTTGAATGTGCAGAATCTAACCAATCTTCATTATATTTTTGCAAATATTTTTCTTAATCAAAGTATAACAAAGGTATGGTTTTTTTAAAACAAGAACACTATAACTATATCAATTGATTAGAAAATTATATATTTATCTATAAAAATATTAAAAGAATAGGCATAACTTTTTCAATAATCTTTATACTATATATAATGTATAAGAGAGATCTCTGGAAAAATATAATCGAAGAACAAGAATGGTAACTCAAACTCACATCTGATCCTCCATCTCTTATTGAAACATGAACAAATCCAATAGCAAAAAAAAAAAGCAGTATAATTAAACAGGAAAAGCCATATTTTAAGAATGAATTCACAGCCTAAGCCTGAACTTACAGCTGCTACTCGCAATCCTAATCTCACTATTAGCGTCCAATCTATTCACCACAAGCCTGCACCTCACCCTGAACTTGACTTTGAACAGTTTCAATCTCCCGAGCTTCACCCTCACAGGTTGCTTTGCCCTAAGACTCAGAGGAATATTCCCAGTCTGCTGCATCTGCTCCTGAATCACACTCTGCAACCCAGTTGCATTCTGTATTTGCCCAGAAAGAGGCAACTGAAGCACTGTTGTGTTCCTGTGACCCTGATAGAACTTAGGCAAAGACCCTTCACATAACTTTGTGTCCATGTACCAAGCACTCACATGGCTTCCTCCTTCATAGTATATCCCAATCCTCTTGTTAGGGTTTCTTGCTGTGACTGTCACGTTGAAAGTTGCAGAGAGAATATTGTTGTCTTGTGAATGACTGAACTGGGCTACTCTAAGTCCGTCTATGGAGTATTTGGGAAGCTTTGGCCTGAACACAAGAAAGAGAATTCCTATGGTTATGCCTATGGCTACTATTAGTATCAACAGAAGACTTATGGTCCAGCACAGAAACTTGCACCAGCAGCTTCTTGGTCTTCTTTTCTTCGGAACTGGCTGGGGATGCACCGCCGGTTCCACCGGTGCACCCTTATCGGACTTTGACATATCCTTTGGGAACAGTGGTGCTGAGGGTGTGTGGGGTGATGCCTCCACATCTTGGAGCGGGTGAATTCTCTGTTGATGATCAGCCATGTTGGTTGGTTCAGAAACTGAAGGTTTCTATTTCTTCTCTTCTTCAAATATATATATAGATGATGAAACAGGTTAGGTTTCTACTAGGTTTGGATATAACAATATATTAATTCATAAGGCGTTTCCTATATTTGACTTTGTATGGCATGTGGGTTAATGCCTAAGGGTTTGGTTTTATATTATAGACGTAAAGACTTCTCATCTATCACGTGTCCCAAAAGTTCAGCAATTAATGGCGTCCATAAATTGCTTACTGTATGCTTCGTGGAATTTTAAACTTGTTTCATTTTGGTCAATGACTGAATTTTGATTCTTGCTTTTCCTTCAAGGTCTGGTATTGCTGCATATGACCTAAAGCCTTATTTTATATTGGTTTCTAGATCTTTTATTACTATCTTTAAATACTCCAAAATATAAAATAGTAGAGAAAATATAAAACGCTGATGCATGCAATTTGTGGATATCATGGTCTTTTGCCCCCGCTACGTAATCTGAACACACTATAATCAAAGCTTTCAAAGCATTTTTTTTCCTTGAAAAAATTGGTTCAAACTACGTGGAAATTTATTGGCAAAAAATTGTCTCAGCTCTAAAATGTGCAACTCTTGTTCAACTACATAATCTATCAACTATATGCAGAAATCTTTAAAATGGAAGTCATTTACACACAGTTAAAGCTATATTGGGCACAGCTGAAAAAGGGTTGTATATACTTAAATTCGAATCATTCTAACTAACAAAATTATCAAAGAGATGCTTTTAACTAATTTCTGCCCCCCCTTTTCTTATGCTTTCATATGAAGCATAATCCATTACATAAACTAGTATGTTTGATTTACTCCGGTTTTAGAGATTGAAACTACTTAACCATTCATACCCTAAAATATACTTACAACATGCACGCATATACATATGTGTATGTGTGATGAGTGACTAGCTTTTTTTTTTTGAAAAAAAAAATTGATGGAAATGTAAATCCCCAATTAAGAAGTTGCTAACAACTTTCTGCTGGTAAGGCGTCATTGAAAAGGCTATAGAAGTTTCCTTTTGTTGTTTGGAATATAATGGTCAAATGAGATGACCAGGTCATTAATATATATATATATATATATATAAACAACAGACATCATAGAGACAACAATCTGCACACAAACCAACAACGTACGCGTCTTGGCTTAAATCTTGACTTCTTTGCTGCTGACAGCATCACTGATCTCAGGGCGGCCATCACCTTAGATCCTGTGTCATTATTTTACGCAAACTTTCTGGTCTGGTTTTGTTGTGGCTGTGGGGGAGGATGTTTATATATGTTTAAAGTTAAAAGTGGCCATATATAAAGCCACATGTGGAACCCGTTTGATCCATCAAACAACGTTTGATGAGGTTTCCCGAGGTGGCTAGTTGTTTTTCCCCAATAAAGGTAGGTAGTTGTCTGTTTAAACTTGAATGCTTCTTATAAAGTAATATATAGTTCCATTTGTTTCAAGAGTCAACCAAACCTGGCTGCCCCAGAAAATGGTTCAAGGTTCAACCTATTCAACTCTACCCTTTGCTCAACCGGACTCAACGAATGTTACTTGTTTTTATTAACATGAAAGGAGTTATTGATTAACAATAAAGAGATCATTTTTTATATCTATTTCCTTTTTAACCTGATTATTTAGAATAAATTCACTTTAGACAGTAGGTATGTTGTGTAGTAGAGATAAATTTTTTAAAAAATAAATAAAAGGAGCACACCTTGATCTATATAGGCATAGTTCTCTTCTTGCGTATGAAGAAAAATGTTCCAATATAATTATTATACTTCACTAAAGGATAGAATTTGATAGCCAAATTTGAAACTCTTTTTATTAGATGTGATTATTATTGGTACATTATCAGTCGTATTCAAGCTAGTATTACAGTACTATGAAGATTGAGGGGTTACTTGCAAGTTGGGTCTTTTTTTTAAAAACATGGAAAAAAAACAACTAACTAAACAGATTACTCCGCAAGCAAGGGAAACAATTCAAGCGAGGCCCAAACGTGAAGTCAAGATTCTCATGGATCCAAATCAATCTATCAGACTGGGGACCATATATGGGCTACGGCAAGACGAAGTCTATTGCAAACCCCTCTCCCCCATTTCCCCAAATCACAATTATCAAGTTTTTTTTGCAAGCACATATATCTTTTTAAATCATGTCTCAAAAACTGTACTAAAAGAAGACACTTCTCCCAACAAAGATCCGTTTCTTAGTTTGTCACATTATAAAGAATTAGTCCATTTGTTAGACCCAACCACGTTGGTTGAAAGTTTTCTACATACTTTTCGGCTTCGGCCCAATATCAAGCATGTAATATGGCCCAATATATTAACATCAACCATGTATCTTTAACAAACGGCCAAATGACCGATGGGTATTAGATCTAATGAAAAAGTTTAATCTTAATGTTCAAAGTAGCGTATCAAAGTTCAAATCCCAAATGTTGTATCAAGGTTCGAATTCCCACGGTGTATCAAAGTTTGAATCCTCACTAAAAGGGATGCCTACATAGCTACATTTATGGTTCGTTTGGTACGCAGAATTCATTTTGACGGATATGGATATGGAAATGGATGTGGATGTGGAAATGGATATGGATGTGAGATTTACAAGTATGTTTGGTATGTCCTGAAAATGAGGTATAATTTTAGATGAAAAGACCTCAAAACTCTTCTAAATTAAAAAATCTTTTTTTTAACTTTTAAAACTACCTAAATCAAATTAAAAAATTTTTAGATGGAATTATCAATATGGAATTGGAAATCCAAGCTTTTCATGTGGAAATGAAAATCCATGAGTTTGATGGAATTGGTTCCATCATACCAAACATGCATGGATATGGAAATCAATTCCATTTCCATATCCATGCCTCCAAATTCCATCAAACCAAACGGACCCTTACTCATTTAGTATTTGACAGTGCTCAAATATGATTTGTCTAAGATACGTGCTTAACAGGAAAAAAAAAAAAAGACAACTGAAAGGAAACATCATGAGGATTTTTTTCAAGGTCAGAAATCATTCATTGAAATCGCCTAATAAATAAATCGGTTGGATCCATCTTCAAAGCATGGTGGTACATTGAAATCGCTGAGAAGGCCATTGCTTGCTGGGTCTAATAATCATCGAGGTTAATGAATACAAGACAACGAATAATAACAATGGTGGCCATAATTGGATGAAAATAGTTGCAATTAAGCAACCTTTAAACACAGGAAGATATGTCAAACACATTTGAGAATTCGAGGCACGAAGAATAATGTCGGTCAACCCATAAATCACAGGTATTTACGTGGACCCAGCCGCTGTTACTACGATGGGTATAGCGTGAACATCTTTAATGTCACCAAACCTCCCACTTCCTATCCTCTGAAAATCGTATTCTCTCTTGCTTGAGTTCCAAAAATCAGTTGAGTCACCAGAATTTGGTTTCAGCGAAGAAGAAAGCCCCACATGCCTTTGTCCACTTACAGTGAAGCTAGCACCTTCAGAAGATCCTTGGTCCTTCATATCGAATACCCCACCACCTAAGAGCGAACCATCTCTGCTTACTGTCACGTACTTGTGTAAGCTAGGCTCCATGACATCGTCACTGACATTTACCTCGGATTCTACAAAAGGGTGTTCCTGGATACTAGAATCTGGCACCCTCTTCGCATAGTGATTGACATAAAAATTCGACCTTGTACTGACGCTGTTGAGATCAGCTACAGCTTCAAGGATGGAACAAGCCTTGGCGACACAAGCTGGAAGAGTAATGGAAGTTGAATTATCATTGTTGTTGTTCTTTTGATGGAAGTTTTGGATGTCTTCAAGCAGAAGCGAGGTGTAAGATTGTGATTGAACCCCTACGGTTTCATTGTTGATTGAACCCCTAGATGATCTGCTTCTTGTTAATGTTAATGTCCGGGGTTTAAGGTTGTTGTCGAGCCCTGAATGTGGTATCACTGTACATGCTGTCTTCGGATTAACATTTTCAGTCATTGAAGACTGTTCTTTAACCTCTTCTTCCTCTTGTAGCTCCTTCGTCTTCATTCTGCTTGTTCTGCTTTCTATGTTGTTTGTATCAACTTTTGTTTTCTGCAGTAGGCATTGGCAACAGATCATCAAAACCAATCAAATCATCAAAATTAATAGTATGATAAAACAGAAAGTTGCCACTTTTATTATAATTTGTTTCTTCATTTCAAAACCCTAACTGGAATACTCAAACTGGAGTATTCTCCAAAAATGACTAACTGACACCGATATGATTTCACATTAACAGTAAGTTAATGGAATTACTAACACGGTTTGATAATCTCCAACTTAGCATGAAATCATCAAATTT
>JANTPZ010016339.1:0-11054 GCA_025593235.1 Vachellia pachyceras | reverse complement strand
TCATTACATTTTTCAAATTAAGGGCATTTATGTAATTTTACTATAAAATTATTGTCAAACTAATCGTCGGGACAAAATGATTAGGTTATTTTGTAGTCCTGAATTAGATTTATGTCTTTGGCAAAAAAAAAAAAGAATTAGATTTATGTCTTTCTCTATAAACATATTCATAATCTTATGATTTTTTTTTGTAAAATTTGTAAGATAATTAATATTTTTCAATAAGATCTTTATATTAACAAGTATATGGGAAGACCGACTGAGAGATGGCTCAAGTTGGGTTAAAATTTATTACAACTAATTAATCAAGAATAGCATTAAAATGATAGGATTAATTTAAGAAGGTCATATAAATTTAATCAACTTTCTCAATTTGATCATCCCAGTCCTTTTTTGTTGTAATGCACAAAATGTAGTTTTTGAATATTAATTAATGTTTTTTCCAAGAATATTAATCAATATTAGATTAAGTTTTCATAAAACAATGACTACTAAAAAAAGTGCTATATCAGTAGCGGTTGTCATAACCGTTACTAAACAAGGAATTTGCAGCGGTTCTTTATTAGAACGCTACAAATTTACGACAAAAATAGGTATGGAGTTAATAGCGGTTTATAACCACTACAAAAACGGAGATTGGTTCCTGCGAGTTAACGGGAACAACGCGCCAACATTTGTATCTGTTTTGTTTTCACTTTGCATCGGTTATTGTAAAGAAAACCATTGCAAAATGAAGTGTTGTTAGGTACAACGACATGTTGAACTACTATGAAAGTGCACATGTTTCCAAGGGCGATTGCAATGTGTGCAACGCATTTTGCAGCGGTTGAGCATAGACAAACCACTACAGAACTGGAACATCACCAGCTGTTACGACATTAGTAGCAGTTTTGTTAAACGCTACAAAAGTTCGCAAGTTACCAAGGTAGCTTGCTGCGTTTTGCATTGCATTTTGTAGGGGTTACATTTAAAATAACCGCTACAAAAATAGAAAGTCTTTAAGTTAGTAGGGGTTTAGACAAACTACTGCTAAATTGCGTGAGTTTCGATTAGGCGTGTTCTGTTTACAGAGGTTATGGTAGCGGTTTTCATATGAACTGCTACTAATTTGTAGTGGTTTATCTAGAATCGCTACTAATGTAGCGGCTATATAATCCCCTCCCCTCCCCTTCCTCATTTCTTCACTTTTGATTTTTCAGAAACGTCAAATCAAAGGTTTTTCGAAAGAGTTTTCTAAGATTTTTGATTTTCTAAAAAAATTTAAATACTTTATTTCATATTTCAAAGGTTAGTTTTTTAAAGTTTTTTATTTTTTATAAATTTATTTATTTAAATTTTTACATACTTTTTTAAGTAACAATTTTTTTTCAGATGTCTGATTAAGATCCTGGTTATAGGCCAGGGAAGGAGCCATGATCCCGGGGGAAGGAGATATCCCGAAGGAGGGTGATGTGGTGCTAAGCCTCGATGATTTCAAGGTCGGCGATATCAACATCTCAGTCCAGGAGGCTAAGATGTTTGAGGATCAGGATATCGACAGAGAACAGGAATTTCACCGCCCTTCTGCTGGCCAGTCCACTAGTTTTGAAGTGGACATTCAAGGTAAGTAATCAATTAATACATTATTAAATTAAATTCATTTATTTGATTTTACTATTGATAATTAAATATTTTATTCAATTAATGCATGAATTCAATGTTCAAATCAGACAGGGGCGGTCGTGACGAAGAAGCTCACACTAGGGGATATACATCAACTGCCTAGTGGGCAGAGGGTTGTGGTATAATGGGATGAGATCACCCAGCAGCCCAAGGGGAATGGCGATCAGCTCTTCAATCGCTACCTGGCGGTGAGCCTAGTGGGTGGGAACTTCGGGCAGTTTGATATCAATGCTGAGAAGCTAGCATTATAGATTTTTTCAATATATATTTTGAGTAGCTAGTATTAATTTATAAAAGTGTAAAAAATATTTTAATTATAAATTATTGTTTTTTGTATTTTAACATTTAATTTATAATTTTTTAATATTTTTATCTACAATTTTTTATTTTATAAATTTTCACCATAACTGGTAGCGGTTTTATAAGCGTTACAAATTTCTGGAGGGAAAAATGACCACTCCTCAAAATAAATGGTGCGAATTTGCATTTTAATGTAGTAGTGGTTTCAAAAACTACTACAGATTTCTGGAGGGAAAATTTGTCACTTCTAAAAAATCAACGGAAATTTCCATTTTTATTTAGTAGCGGTTCCTTAAACGCTGCAAATGTCAAGCTCAACAACCGCATTTGACTGATTTAGTAGCAGTTTGTGGCTGTGACACCTCCTATTTTCCCCCTATCTTCTTATTCTAGATCACTTAAGAATCACTCTTGGGCTTTGGATATCAAGGTTTGACCCAAAATTGAGAACTAAATTTTCAAAAACGTTTCAATAAAAACGCTAGCACTGTTCATGGGTATTTTTCCAGATTTCTGGCCTAATTTTGAAAAATCATAATTAATTCTAGAAAATTCGAAACTGAGTGATTCCAATTTCTAAATTTTTCTTATTAAGTGAACTATAGGGAAAAAAATACTCATTGGTTTCAATTCTTGCCCATTTGATACAGTTTATTCAAAAACCACACACTGTCCGAAATGGTTCATTCCGATTTTCCAGATTTTATCTCAATATTTGGAAAATCATACCTCTCAAAATACACATCCAAATTTCACAAAACTTATATCATTTTAAATCTTAGGATGTTTAGTTTCTATCTGGAAAATTTCAACACATTTGGAGCTCTTTTGCTATTTTTAGTTACCACTTGAAATAGATTCATTTTTCAGGGCCTTTGGAATCCTTTAACTTTGAAAACCAATTTTCTCTTAAATTCACCAAAACCTCTTTTGGTTCATGAGCTTGCCTTTGGCATGCATAATTAGTTCCTTATCATCCTTTAGCCTTCCTAGCTCATTTTCATGCATGCATGCATCACCCATTCATATTATTCTTCTTATAGAGATGTTAGGTTACAAACACAACAACTTCAAGAGAGAGTATCATTTGGCATATTTACACAAAAGCAAGCAAGCATAAGCATCATCTTCAAGCATCTATAACTTTTTCCTTACCATTGATTGAACTTGCACCTACATATGGTTAGTTGGAGGAGAATGAGATTTGGAAATCTCAATAGCAAAATCACATAATCAAAACATTGTGAATGTGCATACATAACTTTATGGCATGTGTATGAACATCTAAACATGTGACATATAAACTTCACTTGAATATGCATATGGCCGTAGCACAAAGTCACATTTCATACATAAATCATGCACTTTAATCATCATAAAAGTTCATGTAACATTCACAACTCATTTTCATAAACATAAAAGGATATTAGTAGGTTTTACTACCTCAAGATCTTAGCTTTCCCTTTTTCAGTTTATGGCTCTCTTGAATAACCTTTCCAATATGCTCTTGGAGGTCTTAAATCCCTAATAATCATGGTATAATACTCATATAAATACACAACCAACAAACTTGTAAAAATGCATAGAACTCCTTGTAGGTTTTTCAAGAGTCCTACAGGTTCAAGTCATGGTTTTTATGGTTCCTTAAACTTCTAAAATCCATCTCTTGACTTTACCCTACACAAAACATCATTTTAAAGCCATTGCAACCATCAAAACACTCAAAAACTTATTCTTTCCATTCTTTTTCCTTGGCTGAGAAGAAGACAGAAAAAGGGGAAAATGGGTTTTGAACTTTCTTCATGTAACCTTATGTTTTATTGCTTCCAAAACCATTTTTCTTAACTTTGATTAACTCAAAAACATCTCCTCTTAGATCAATCAAAATTTGGGCAGCACCTCCTGATCTCTAGTCGTTTTGAGGCCAAATTTAATACTCAAATTATGCAATTAGTGGCACAACCTAAGGTCGATTCTCTAAGGAGCTTGAATGTCTATTAAGTACTAATTAGAAATTTAATTCATTAAAATCAAATGTGGAATTTCTTCTATCAATGCCTTGAATCCAATCTATTATTACAATAATTTTTTTCTCTTTTTGACAAAATATGAACACTCTGCAATGAAAATAAGAACTTGAAGCAAGAACAAAATGGCTCCCTGGGTTCACGAATCTGCTTCATTACCTATTCATGCGTGAGTTCATTTATACCTTTAATGACAGCTCCTTCCAATTCCATAAAGATAACAGACAGATATAGCTTAGCCACTTCCAAAAATAACATCAATCGACATTATTCATGAATTAATCACTACCAATCAAGCAAAATCTCGATCAAGATTTGACTGGATCAATAACTACGCTATAACAGGAAGTTTATCATCTGACTACATAGTCTGATCACAGTTGAATTGGCGAAGGAAAGAGAGCTAAGTCAAACTTTTGAGTCTATGCAAAACATCACCAATTCATAAACCATTTCAAAGAATTGACTAAGCAACGAACAAAGAACTCCCTGGCAAAAGACAGCTCCAGCATCACCGTGTCTCCCAGGGCAGTAAGAGAATCAGCTGGTCATGGAGACTTTTACAGCTGGAACAACGTTGGCGATGCACTTCGGAACAGCCATGGTGGGATCCAACAGTGGCAACGTGCCTTAAGACTCAGATCTCTAGAAAAGAGAGGTCTGGAGGCTGAAAACGTTGAACAAAATGACCAATCATGATCTGTCCTTCGATGACTCCTCTTAGCCGTAATGGTCCAAAAATAAAAGGCAGATGTGAGCGTGCTAATCAGAACGAAAAATAGATTCAGCCCTTGCGTCTGTAGCGTCCTGATCTGAGAGTGTGATAGTGTGATGGTGGGGTGGAAATAATAAAAATGGAGGAATAATTATGAAGGAGGAAACAGTTGGAAGGTCTGGAAAAATGGAGACCGAGTCGTAGGAGTTGTGATGTTCAAAGGAGAGGATTTCGAGAGGTGGAGTGAATTCATGGATCTAGCCTGGATAAAGGACTTCGCCCCCTGGATAAAAGGGTGTAACCATCTTGTGTTGCATCTGTTTTGGGGCCCACTGTTCAGTTGATTACACACATGAGATACTACAACTGTACGGACATTGGCTTCAACCAAGAAACCCGTTGGCTGAAGCATGTGGCACAGAGAGCAATTGGTCCTCGTTGGCTTCAGCCAAAAAACTTGTTGGCTGAAGCATGTGGCACAGAGAGCAATTGATCTTTGTTGGCTTCAGCCAAAATGTCTGTTGGTTGAGGCATGTGGCATAAAGAGCATTTTTGAAGCCTTGATCCTTCAACATTAATTCCCAAATGCCCTACATATTAACACAAACTGATTATGCACTTGAATAGAGATTTAAAGAGTAGTAAAATATCTCAAAATTGGCAACAAATTCATTTAATCTCTTATTAACACAAACATCCTTTAATTGACCCAATTAAGCTCAAATAACATACCAAAAGTATTTAGAATAAATAATAAATTAACCGAAAGTATGTGAAATAGGTAATATCTATCTAACTAGACTAAAGGGCTACTATTTCTAATTTCTTCTTTTTATTTTCTAACTAGACTAAAGGGCTACTAAAGTTTAATTGCACCTTACTAGCCAAGGACTAGTGAAGAAACCTTCTCCTAATCAACACCATTAGTAAAATTTACCTAGCCACCTAGGTTTCTTTAGTTCACTAAAGGTGTTTTATGAGGCTAGCTCACATTGGATTCACAAAGGTCCTCTCACTTTCAACTAAATTGAGAGTTTTAAGAACATGAATTATCAACTATAGTGAAAAATAGGTCCACAAGATAATTAACAATTCGCTTAAGTGCAAATCCAATACAAGTATTAATATCCAGATTATACATACCAGTAATAATCCTCAAGTATATATATGAATCACAGTCCTAGACACCTAGCAACTATAATCAAAATACATAAAGAGTGGATACTAAAATTAGAAACAACCAAACTTCCCTTTAGCTCAAGAACTCTAAAAAGCTTCATTAAATCATCAAGGAGTGGAGTGATTAGGCGCTCATGATAAGAGAACGACTATACCAAGCCTCAGGTCCTCTAAGAGCCATGGGAGCCAAATTTGGAAAATGGTGAACAAGAGAGATGGCGGACTATGTGTATTAATGGAATGGAGTGGGATGGAGGAATGGGTGAGACGGAGATGGAATGCGTAGACGAATGGGTGTGGCGTCATGGGAAAAATGGAGAGATGGCATAGAATGGAATGGTGATCTGAGATGAAATGGAAAAATGGATGAAGATGAGGTGAATGTGGTGGCTCCGATCTCCGGAGGCATGATGGAATGCGTGGAAATTGCTAGAGGAAAATGAATGAGGGTTTCCCCTCTGTGGTCCCCATGTGTGGCGTGAATCTAGAGATTAATGGATTAAAGCTCCAGGCGGCGCAATTTAGAATGAAGGAATGGATGGTGTGGCGCCTTTCTTTCTTTCCCTGTGTGTGTTGTGCGTGCTTGAATGGATAGGGATGTGGAATGTGTAATAATTCCAGCCAGCTCATCATATTCCAGGACTTTCTTTTTGCTGTCTTTTCTGAATCCTTCTTTGGGCTTCAAGTATATGTCATGTTTGGGCTCAAGCCCATTCCTTATACTATATTCCTTGTGAGCCTATGACAAAAAACACAAAGAACTCATAAAACCCAATTGCCCCTTTTACATAATAATTATTTAATTAAACCCAATTAGGCCAATAATGAGTGATAATAGACTAAGTTTAGGTACTAAAAATATATGAAAATATTGATGATTTCAAGTTGGAAGACTCAAGAAAAGAGGGAGATTTGGTTGCAAGAACACTTTACCTTGTGTTGTGGAAGCTTAGATCTTCTTCTTCTTGCTTGGAAGGTCTTGTTCTCTAGAGAGAAGGGAGAGCAAAAATCTGATCAAGAAGAGAGGGAGAGAGGACGTGAATTATGAGGGGAGAGAGAGAGGAATTTGTGTTTTACTAATTCCATGTAAAATGAATGTGTGGAGCATAAACGTTCTTGGAGCCCAAGTTGGAAATACTTGATCCACATTGTGCCACTTGTCTTTGTCTCATTCCTTGCTAAAAAAGTGACTTTTCAGACCCCCTAGGCGTCTGGTTTGCTGGCTAGACCTTTGCCCGGTCCAGTTACATGATCTGGTGGCATGCATTTCCGTAAAGTAACCTTTACGAGAGTAACTACCTTTTAATTTTCCAAGGACTTTATCTCTCATGTGGTGCCATTCCCTAAGCCTCCTTGCCTAGGTGGCATCATGTCCTAGCCCATAGCATCTCCGAGTTTCGTAACTCGTCAGGATTCCTCGATTTGCGTGCAACACCGTAAAACGGGCTTCCGGCGGCCAATTTGACTTAAGAACATGGAAAAATTCTATATTTTTCATTGATTCTCAAGATGTTTTTTGTTCCTCAAAATTCTTCCTGGATTTTCCGTAATTAATTTTCTAAAAAAATACTTTTTTAGCTTTTAGGGCACTGTTTTTCTCCGTACAATGAAACTACCTGCACCGGATACCGGGTAATAATTTTATTAATTACTTTATGACCCAACCAAACTTTTTTCAGTTCGGGTCTTTGGCATTTGAGGACTCATACTACCTCAAATAATTATTTCTCGGTCGTTCTTAACTCCGAAACCCTTTATTTACCACTTATTTATGAAAATGCCACTACATTTTCTACTTTTGCCATAATTTCCAAAACAACATCACTTTTTCTACTCTTTCTTAATTCCAACCTTACCCTTGGTTGACTTTGACATTTTTTTTGTGAACTTTGACTCTTTGTTGACTTTTGACCAAATCACCAAAATGTCCTTATTATTTGATGACATTTTATGCCTAGGCCTTTTTAATCAAAATGACCATTTTATCTTGTCATTTTGGCCAAATGTCCATTTTGCCCTTGGGTCATTCTTACTTAAAATCCTTAAGACTAAGGACTTGGTCAATTATGATCTTTCTTTCATTTAGGCATCTTCCTTTCTATTTCTATATCCATGGGCATTAACTCATCACATAAATATCGGCTTAGCCTTTATTTCCACTCACAGGATTATACGGATATTATAGTGTCCGCTACAAATGTTCGCACGTCGTAACCTCATCGCATTTATGTTGCCGCGATTTATCACAAATGATGCCAATTTAGTAGCGGTTTCTGCTATTTGTGGCATGGTTTTATAAAACCGCTGCTAAACCAATTGTCACGCTGTATTTTGTAGCGGTTTTGTAAACCGCTAGCACATGTATTTATAGCGGTTAAAACCGCTACAAAAACAAAAAATAACAGCCACGAATACATTCTTTTTTTAGTGAATACTTTTAACTAACCACACAAATATGTGCTCCTTGCTTTGTACACTTGAGGAGTACAAGAGAGAAAAGTCGTGCATTTAATTACTGTTTCAGCGGGGATTGGTATGTAAAACTCCAAGAAGCCATATGCTTACGCAAGTAGATAATATTACATTTGGTAATAAATATAAGAACTAGTTTAGAAGTGAATTTTGTTATTAAATATAGTACTTTTTCAATTTTATCTCTTATATTTATCATTTTTTAAACTAATTTGTCTAACTTATAAATTAGTATATAAGGTAATAATACATATAAGTATTTCAGAGAAATCATATAACACATGCTACATTTAATTAATTAATTTATTTAGTTTATCAATCTTCTAAAATCAATCAATTAATTCTCATGAGTGTTGACTATTTTGGCATGAGAAGGCCATGCTGGCTCCTCTGACCTAGTGCTACTACCATATGTACCTAATGGTTGCCTGAGAACATTCTTGGAAGACAAGTTAATTTGCTGCTAAGATTTTGTATGTTCACTAGGCTCTAGATCTAATGGGATGTTTCTTTTCAAGCTTATGCTTCACTTTGTTTCTAAATCAAAGGCAATAATTCAATGTGAGAATGACATACATATATGTTCTATATATCAAGGGGGACCAACTTTAACTTCCTTTTATACCAAAAAGAGGGGGACCATTTTGAATTTTCTCCCAAAAATGGCAACTTGTTATTTGTTTTTTTAGTGGGTGTGGGTTCACTGTACTGATATTAAACTTTTAAGTTTTAATAGCCCAAAACAATTATTTTAGATCTATTTATGTAACATATAATCTAAATTATATTAGACTTTCTTTACCTATTAATAAGATATAGTTGCCCCCAATACATGCATTTATTTTTATCAAGTACATATCTATTTAGGGCCTCTTTATTTAAACTTGTGATTCTTAAAAGAATCGCTACTTTTTCGAAAAGAAATTCACTTTTAAGAAATGTTAACTGATTATTTTTTAAAAAATAATCAGAAAATATACCTTAGATTAGAAAATATATTAAAAAAACTCCAATATAATTTAGGGTTATCCTCGAGAATTTCATGTGATTTCAACACATTTTGCTTGAGTTTTATACACTTTTTAATATAATTATGCATATTTTGAATACATAAAATAGGAAAATGTGCATTTAATTTTTGGTTGCATATTTGAATTATAGTCCTTTTTAGTTTCTTATGCTTTCAATGTACTCCTTTGTAGGAATATTTTTACACAAAGATCAAGTGCTTACAAGCTTCGGAAGACTTGGAGTGATGAGAGGATTCAGAGCAGAATATAGCCATCAAGGAAGAAACAAAATTGAAACAGAAACAAGAGCACCCACGCTATGATTTCAGGCCTAGGTATGATCATTGGAGAAAGCAAGGCAGAGAGTAGTAGAACCTAGTGTCAAAGTCCCACATCGGAGAGGCTCGGGAGGGTGTTGGGCTATATAAACGGGCGCGCTGCACGCCCTCATGAGAGCTTTTTTGGGGGAGAGAGTAATGGCCACGTGACAAATGGTATCAGAGCCAGCCCTGAGCCTTCGGTCTCTGGTGGACCCTTCGGACGCCGGCGAGGTTGCTGGTGGGCCCCGCGGTGAGGTCGCTCGCGGATTGGCTGGGGGAGAATGTCAAAGTCCCATATCGAAGAGATTCGCGAGAGTGCTGGGCTATATAAACGGGCGCGCTGCACGCCCTCATGAGAGCTCTTTTGGGGGGAGTAATGGCCCTGTGACACTAGGCTCTAGAATGTAATCGTTTGAGAATTGAAATAAAGAGAGCCAAAGTGTGTAGGCATTGGAATTAGTTGATGGATCGTGACCATAGAGAGAAAACAGACAGTGGGTAGGAACTAAAATGCACACCCATGCAAATTAAACACTAATTTTTTTAATTGACAAAACCATTGCAGATACTCTTTGAATCATAGACTGGCACTTATATTCGTTAAAAGCATAAATAAGAGGACGTTGATTGAATGTTATGAAATGCAAGGGAGATAAAATAATCTTAGGTTCCAATTTATCCCTGAAGTGAAAAAAATCATGAAGAATCTACTGATAGCTTCAACTTAATTGAATTCACTTGACCTTTTACTTGGTCAAGATTTTTAAACCAAATTATTGTGGAAAGATACTTTGTCATCATTTTTTTCTAGCCATGATCCATGCACTTGCAGTGCAAACATATGCTATGCTATCTATGGATTTTAAAACATAAGTATGGAGTTGTCAAAGGTCAATGCCCCTTTTGATAAGTGGTAGCCAATTTAATGGAATTGAAATTGAAAATAAGATTAAAAGTATGTTTGGTGCACTTAAAGAAGTGGGGTATTATTTTAATTTAAATTTACATTTACAATATAACAAGACTAATATAGCCTTGTAAAAACACACCCTTACCCAAAACCACTTTCCAGCTTCACCCACCGTCATCGGGTATCATGGCTACCATATCCGGAAAAGTAGAAAACCTTATCAAATAAAATGTAATTCAACCCAAAAACAATCAATATCAGTGATAGACCACAGGCCCCAATCAAACACACAATACATATTTAAAATAAATCTAGGAAAGCACGAATAGATCTGGAAGGGGGCATGAATGGTAGCCATGACTGTAACGTCCCATCTTCGATTAAAAAAAAAAGACAGCAGAGGAGGCGTGAAGCAATGCATAAAAGAGAAAGGGTAGGGGTTTGAGTGAAAGAAAAGAA
>JANTPZ010016337.1:0-13052 GCA_025593235.1 Vachellia pachyceras | reverse complement strand
TGGCTTTGGCTTTAATGGACTCTCTGTACTCCTCGAATTTTGTAATTGTCCTCTGAGTGTTGTGGACTTTAAGGATGCGGTCTATTTTGCAGACTGGAGATTGTTTCTTTAGCCAGCTTGAGTGGAATATAATTTCCACTATGTTCTTGCTTGTATCTTCTGGACCCAGTTCAGATACTGAAATATATAATGCAAACACCAGATCAATAAACCCAGCTGAAGGAAATCACAAGCCAAAGAACATATCTTTCTGGTAACGTATCAATCAAAAGGGATTATGAAATTACAGGATGATGATAGAGTGGGAGTGAGGGGAGGACGTACCCGCATGTTTAACAGCTTGATGAAGCTCTAAATTTTCAGGTTTCATGAAGATCTCACCACAATGAGGGCAAGGGTAAATGCTACTCCTTAGAGAAGGGTCTCTAGTGAAAGGAAGAAGAGGGTCAACCACCATTCGACACTCATAGCAACCAGAGAATCTCCTGAATTGCATTCCCCTAAAAGACCCACTCACAGAAGAGTTAGAAGAAGAGGCAGAAGCAACCACACGATTCAATTCATGCAGGGGAGGTTTCAAGGATCTGTTAGAATGAGAAGCATCGTTGCTGGCCCTTTTGACCTTGTTGATGTCAGGACACACTGTTTCAGGCCTTGCCACGATCTTGGTGTTATTGCAGAGTGAACCTGAACATCTCATTTTCTTGCACTTGTTCCTGCTTTCTTCTGGGGCTGCTTCTTCTTCTTCTTCTTCTTCTTCTTCTTCTTCTTCTTCTTCGTCTTGTAGCTTCCTTTGCTCTTGTTTCTGCTTCGTTTGTTTCACTTCCAAATGCTGCTGCTGCTGCCGCTGAATTTGGACACTTCTACAAGGCAATAGTCCTCTTATCGCTGCCCAAGAGGCTTGTTTCTCTATTTGCTGAGGTTGTCGATTCTGGTTTCGGTTGGCATGTCTGGAGTTTTTGCTTTGGGTTCTGGGTTTGCTCATCGTAGGAAAAGATGAAAGGGCTGCTTTGCTTTTGGAATTATTTCACAACACTACGCGGTAGGCTGTTTATAACCAGAACACAAGGGCTTCGGCTCTTGAGCTGGCAAGCGTTGGGAGTTAAAGCTCGCACGTGTCATTTTTACACATTCGCAAAATAATGTCATAATCTATCAAGTTATTAATAACTTTAATATCTTTTTGTTTTTATATATATAATTATAGATATATAATCTAGTAAGAAAGGGTACTTTATCTAAAGAGCCCGCATTGGAATGGTATCAACAGGTTGAGAGCCTGCTTTCTTTCTTTCTTTTTTCAAAAAATGCTGTCTTTCCCTTCTAATCTTCTGTGTAGGGAGGGGATAGAATGTATTTTTTTCAATAATCTTACACTTGTCATGAAGTACGTACATGCCTTAAAAGAATGGAACATATACTTCTCGCAATGGAATAACGTTACGTTTTTATTCCCACCCATTATAAGATTAAAATGAAGGGCGTAAAATTTAAGCCTAATTTATTCTAATGAGCTACCTTTGAGAATATGATTTCCTAAAGATTTCTTGTACCTAGTTTTATGGGCCTTTTGAAATATATCCCTTGATCATGTTTTTAAATATGCAACATTTTCAGAAATACAAATTGCTGCGCTGACAGGCTCCCACACTAAGCTTGATCTGACATTTGATTTATTCATTTTTTTTGGCCCAGGCCAGAAAGCAACCGTTGATTCGTGTTGATGGAAGAGATCTATTTAATTTTTAGGAACCTTTTGATTTCTGCGCTTTAGGTTATGGGCCTTCAGTGAACTGATCATCGATATTCCCACCCTCAGCCTCAGCGATTGAATTCGGTGCTGCTGCTTCTTCTTCTTCTTTGCTTATTTGAAATTCCTGTGAACTTGATATCTGCTGTGCTTATCTGTACTATTGAAGCTCTGTACATGAATAAGCAAGTTCCGTATAACTAAATAGTGTTGGTATATGACTAATGACTAAATTTTACATGAGTGAAGTAATGATTAGGTCATTATATTTCATTTCCATGGCGTCAAAGCAAGCTCGAATTTTTGGCGTCAAAGTAATTGGGTTTGTGGTTATTAGAGAACCAAGGTGAAACCTTTTTTTTTTTTTGGGTTAAGAGCGAGGCACAATTTGCTAGGCACCCTACTAATTACCCCATAATGCTGTCCTTCTATCCACACTTTTTACAAAAGCTCTTCCACAGTTCTTCAACCTCATTCATTTTCCCTCCAAATCATGCATTCCACTTAATCAGCTGCTCACAGTATCTTTGGAGTTGGGTTGGCACTCAACTTCAAATGGTTAAAATCAGTTTAAAACGATCAATAAAATCATACCTTTGATTATGAATATTATGAGTGCACGAGAGAATGAGTGGAAACAGAAAAGATACACAGATGGTGAAAATATATGTAAAAAATATATAATTGGCCGTGGGAGAAATAAAAAAAATGCGTTAAACTTTTAGATAAAACAAATTGTTACTTATCAACCCCATGAAAAGATGACGTTACTTCAGAATGCATCATAATCTCGACCCGTAGCTCTTGCATTGTGTCGCATGGATGGTCATCAGAAGCTTAAGCTGCCTTTGATCTTAGCCTCGGGACTGATAACGAACAACGCAAACTGGGGTAGGTGCTTTGGATTTTCACTTTGGCTGGGAAATTGAGAATCTTTTTAGCCCTCGATAGCAGCCATCCTTGCTTTCACATGTCTTTTGAGTTTTTTCATTACGTTTTTCAGTGGGACAATAAGGTTGAGAGCTTTACTTATCACCGCGTCTGAGTTGAACAACGCACTAAAGCTTGATCATGCCATAGTAATTAAACATGCATCAGTACAGGCACATCAGAGCATGGGGCTGCTTTGAAAGTTAAGGGCACTTGAAAAATCTAGATTTTAGATAATAGATTTTGGAAAACAATTTTTACGGATTTCAAGATAAAACCTTGATTTTAAAAGGAGATCGTGTTTAGGAAATTATTGATTTTTACGGATTCCGAGATAAAAGGTAGATAGGAAAGAGGAAAGGGAAAAAAGAAAAAGTAGGAAAGGGAAAATTTATTAGGAGAAAAGATGTGATTTAATAAAAAAATAACTTTTTTTAAAACCTAAATTTCAATCGAGGTTTTATATCCAAAATAATTTTTTTTAAAAAATGTGAATACTTGGACAAAACCAAAATCTAGGTTTTGAAACTAAATCTAAATTTTAGGAAGAGAAACCAAACAAACTCTAAATCTGAGTCTAGTCGGTCAAAGCACACCAAACAACAGTGGGTCCGTTTGAGAAAATGGAAGAGAAGTACTTTTACGTAAGCCAAGATAAATATATAGAAGAAATTGTCTCGTTTTATAAAAAACAATGTAAAATGTACTTTGAAGTGAGAGTTAAGTGTTTCTGAATAAACACATTACTTATTTTATAAGAATAATAATAGCTTAAGGAATATTTCTCTCAAAAGAGAAAAGGGAGAGAGTGCAAGGCTAGGGGTGTGTTTCAAAAGTTAACTCTGGACACAATAGAAGTTGATTTAGGGTCCGTTTGGTAAACTGTCATAAGCCACTTATAAGTGTTTATTTACATAAATCGAGACAAATATGTGGAGGAGATTGTCTCGTTTTGCGGAAAAGCACTGTTGAACGTGCTTATGAAAATAAGCCAGGCCATTCCAAACAGGACATGTGTAGAACGGAACGCCGGCGCTTCGCCCACTCCGTCCTTCTTCTATTTACCAAAAGTAGGATTAGCCGCCACTATCCGACTCTGCAACCTCTCTTCATTAATGGCGTCTACAGGTTCGTTCACAACAACTTTTTTCACCGTGTCTGAGTTTTTCTGTGCTGATTTTTCTGAACCAGCAATTTGTCTCTGAGGGAACTGCTGGGAGTTTTAAGGTTTTTCTTTGACGACTGAATCAACCGTAGATATTCAACAGTAAAAGTTTGAACCCTTCTTTTTGCCTTTTTTTTTCCAGTTTCGGACAGTAACTCAACTAGTTCGCTGGTTTTATGCGGGAAGTCACTTGCCGAGAATGAATTGGCGAAAACAATTAAGATGAATAATACTTTGAAGCTTCCTGACAGTAGAGAAATTTCGATTATTCTGCGGTCTGAATTGGATAATAAATCTCTTAAAGAAGATTCCTTTGGAATTGATTTATTCATGAACTCGCTTTCTACTCATAAATTTGGCCGGTTTCTCATCTGGTCCCCATGCTTGTCGTCAACGCATGATGTGGTTTCACAGTACGTCTTCTGAGTTACAGCCTTACGTTTTGTACCCTCTATGTGATTTCATGTCATGTTATTTTAAACTGGATCTCTGCTCTCGGCCCTGTGCACTACATGGAGCCCGAAGGAGCAAGCCGCACTATCTGTGAAGAGTGTGGCTTCCTCTAAATTTTACGTATATTATATATTGATATTGACGATGATGATAATTTCAAAGCATTTTTCTACAGCAACTTCTGTGAGCTTCCTATTGGTGCGGTTTGTGTTGCTGATGTTCAGACTAAGGGACGAGGTTTGACAAGATAGCGTTACTGTGTTTCTCTGTCCTATCCACTTACATTTCACTATGTCAGCTTAAAATGGTTTAATTTGCATAAAATCTCAGGTCGGTCAAAGAATGTGTGGGAGTCTCCGTTGGGCTGCCTCCTATTTTCTTTCACCCTACAAATGGAGGATGGACGGGTTGTTCCTTTACTGCAGTATGTAGTTTCCCTGGCTATCACGGAGGCACTAAAGGATATCTGCGTCAAAAATGTAAATATTTGATCTTTAACTACTGGCTCGATTACTGGCCTACTACTTCTTGAACTTTTAAGTATTCTCTACTTCTGTACCGTTGAAGACGATTCTGTAGAGGAGCAACAAGCCTTACCTCATTAAGTATGGTCATCTTTCTGAGAAAAATAATCATGTTATATGCAGTGTGCTTTTTAACCTTCGAAAATCTAAGTCGTAGATATCTGAGAAATATGTTATTAGAAATAATTCCATTTTGATTAGCTCCATCTCCATGCCAGACCTGTTTGATTAGTCTTTTTGATATGATAATAATAATATAACAAGGGACCTATCAAAGATGAAGCACACATTTGTTGCAGGTTTTTTAAAAGGAAGAGGAAGGTTAAGTTCCATACTTACAAAGTGACAATTAACAGGATGATTAGTGGTTTAGTTTGTATTTTCCGAAAAACAAACTATCTTTGGTGTGCTTGGTTAGTCACTTAGGCTTGCTTAATCGATTTAGTGCAGTACTTAATTTGTGATCGATTCTTCTATGAAATTTTTCCTCTTTCAACAACTTTCCTCTCCAGGGCTTACCCAGTGTTGATGTAAAAATTAAGTGGCCAAATGATCTCTATTTGAATGGCCTTAAAGTTGGAGGCATTTTATGCACCTCAACCTATAAATCTAAGAAGTTTAATATTAGTGCAGGTAACAAGACATACTCTTGAATTGCTATTCTGTGGTGGTTGTTGGCTGACCAATGACCATTATTTCAAATACTTAATTGACAAATCTCTGTTCTCTGCAAAAATTCTAAGTTTTCCTAATGTCATTTTGCTATCAGTAAAACGTTCTTCAAATCTATGCTCATAATAATGATAGCAACTCATAATTTTTGTAGGTATTGGCCTGAATGTCAACAATGAGAAGCCAACAACATGCTTAGATATGGCTCTAAGAGAGATGTCCGTGAAAGCATATAAATTTCAAAGAGAATATGTTCTGGCAGCCTTCTTCAATAGATTTGAGAACTTTCATGATCTTTTTGTGAATCAAGGTATTGTAATGAATAATTCAAGTACTTTCTTGTGAACATCTAAATTAACCTTCCAATTCTTGCCCTCCTTTTTCTGCTGTGAGAAGCTCAGTTGAATTATTTAAGAATATGTGGAATGCATGATTCCCATGCTTGTATGCCAATAATGATGCAAGATTGCAATGTCTTTGAAGAAAGAACTGTCAAAGATGGATATCCGATGATACTTGTAAATTCACCATTTTATATGATTGAAATCAAAATTACAAATATATGATATGGGCTCTCATGCATGGAGATGGAGATTTCAGAAACTTACACTTTCTGTGTGTTTATTAAACTATCAAGAGAGACCTGTTATTCCATGCACCGAACGTTGTTGTACTTTGAGGATGCATTGAAGATTTTTGTATTAACTATATTCTTTTGTTAGGCTAAGTTTATTCTGAGAAGTTTGACTTTCTTATTCAGAGATGTTAATCTTGGGTTCCATTCAAGAGAGAGAAGGGAAAAAAGTTACAATCTGTGCCTATATAAAATTCAACATTACATGCGGTTTTCCTTTGTAATGTATTCTATGATTAATCCTGCTAGGAATGTTTTAATTATTAAGTAACCATAATGAAGTGGCAACAGTTTTGGTTTTGTCATGGACTTGTTTAAGTTTTATTGCCCTTACTTTACCCCTGTCAATTAGTAACTGATTACAAATCAATAGTTTGCAGAATTTTTTATGGCTGATGTTGTCAAGTTCACTTGCCCCATGTGATGCAGGATTCCAAACCCTGGAGCAGCTATATTATAAGACGTGGTTGCACAGGTGACATGCTCTTTTGCAGTCATTCTCATCTGTAGGTCACCTGTGGTTAATTGGATGAAGAAAAGTCTGGTCTGGCTGCTATAGCCTTACCTCTGAAACTTGTAGCATGCATGCTAAATGTACATGAATTTCTTGCCAGTATTAGTTGTAGATGTAAAATATAGATGTTTGGAGGACTGGTATATTCCCAATTGAATAATATGAATCTTCATTCGTGTAACTTTTTATGCCCTTTAAGCATGATAGCCTAACCATAAAGGAGTTCAACTTGCTTCTGAATCCTATGTCGTATATCTCAAAGCTGAACTCAAGTATACTGAATCTTGTTAGCAGTTGAATTTAAGTTTTAGATATTATGCTGTATGCATCATAATATTCATTTAGATCTCTGGAATTATTTAGTTTTAGAGTAATCCAAATATTCAAAATGTCATGCAGTGGACAGTGAGTTATCGTGCAGGAAAAGAATGAGGACAAAGTGATTGAACATGTGGTAACCATTCAGGTATGGCAGATATGGGTATTTTCCTTTGACTTGCTGTGACATGTGACAACTTTCTGAAGTTGATCCTTTTTTTTTTATCAACGAAGCTAGCTTTGTTTAAAGGCAAACAATTGTGTTTCATAACTGCAAGTCGATATTATACATTATCTGTCAGCCACTTACCGACCATGATGTTTTAAATTGTTACTTTAGACAAGGCTTATGCCATTGTTGGTAGAAAGTGTTGTGTTATTCCTATCATCTAATTAGTTATTTTATATGCAGGGGTTAACACCCTCAGGTTACTTGTTGGCCATTGGCGATGATAATGAAATGTGTGAGCTCCATCCTGATGGCACTAGGTAAGGAATAGCCGTTGACCATAACTTGTGCGCCAGCAAAATTCAAGAGTCTAAAGATGTCCAATTACACATGCTTCTCGTCGACTATAAAAAAAGTGCATAATTTTTCTTCAGATAACAAACCTAAACTACCCTTGACAATCGCATTTATTTCTTTTACTGAGATTTTTTCTTATAATTTTTTCTAAAAATTTTGAGGCCACTTTCTTTATTTTGTATTACAGAAATGGTTTATAATGTATATTAGATAGTGAAATGTATTAGTAATACTTGTAATAGAAGTTATAAATTGAAAATATTTTAGTTAATGTGTATATATATATGTATGTATGGCTTAAGATCTTTAAAACATTTCTTACGAGAGAGGGAAGAGGACTATTTGTCCAATTAAAAACACTATCTTTTTCCTATGCCCTATATATATGAGATAAATAATTTCCTGATAAACATTTTTTGACTGAGTATATTGATCTGAAAAGTAGTTTAGGTGATCAATTAAATATTCGAATTCAACTCGAGTGGTAGTAAAAATAGTAGACAGAAGATGAAATAACGAAAAGCACATAAACAAGTTATTGCTTTGCCTTGTAATAATTTTAACACTTCCTCTTTCATGGCTGTAGCTTTGATTTTTTCAAAGGACTGGTTAGAAGAAAACTTGAGTGAAGAAGAGTCCTTGGCACACTGGACACGAGGCAATATCAAGAGCTTGGCTTTATAGCACAATATTTTCCAGTGATCAAAACTTGTCTGTTCATTTATTGTTGTCAAAGTGTGCACTGCTATCGCCGATTAATCAGCTTGGTATTTTGAAAACGAAATGAATGTAATCTTTTGGTAGGACTTGACGATCCATGATTACTATGTCAATCATTGGTAAGGAATATGGTGGTCCTTTCATCGACAGCTATGAAATCTTTTGAATGAATGGTTATTTGGTTCTCCCTTTGTTGCCTAATGCTGTCCTTCGCCTCCCAAATGAGTTGTGCTTAGTTGTGATGCGCCATCAGATTCTGCTGACCGACAATTCATGGACCTCGATCCGACCACGAACTAAGGATTTGATTTCGTTTCACACATGCAGGGGCTCTTCTCCTTTCCTCCTGTAATTTAACATTTGGCTCTAAACAAAGGAAGGGTGTAATCATTTGGGGGACATTCGACCCGTTTGGGATAAAAACAAACTCGTAAAGTGACATGTTCTCTAACTGTGGGGTACTCGCTCTTTTTCTGAATGGGTCTGGGTCTTCCATGTCTTTGTGACTATTCCTATGGAATAATAACAAAAGAGTTCTCTATAGGCGCACATGCACAACCCTCCATTGTTTCAACAAAATGCCTAAGCAACAAATCATGACAGATGTTTATATAACATCCTGTGTGTCTGTCACTACGTGTGAACCTATAGTGGTCGAGTCATTCTCAGAAGGGACAGCAATATAGAAAGTGGGTGCGTGGAAGTCGACCTTTCCATCTCTCCATCATCATTCATGAAGGTTTCAAATATGCCAAAACCACCTAGCAGACAAAGCTTCCCTCATTTGGTTCAAATTGCATTTAAATGCAGCCGTTAAGTACTAGTTAAGACTTAGTGGTATCGAAGACGAAATAAATCGAGCGAGAGGGAGAGGGGAGTTGAAACTAGGTTGTCGTTATGTAATGAAAACAAGCACTTAGGTCAGTAAGATGTAGCTCTCAATAGGGGACAGTGACCTCAATATAAGACTTGGTATTTGCTGGTAGCTATGTTGTCACCACGTCTCAAGCCCCATGGAGTTTATTTGTTTACACTGTTTAGGGAAACAGGTCGGTGAAGGACAAAGCGAACTTGTTATCACGTCCCGAGCCCCGTTGAGCGTCTTCCAACAGGTTTGGGGGAAATGGTTGGTATATGTCGCCATCAGATATCAATCTGTAAATGCCACTCCTAAGGTAAAAGCTATTTAACCAGTTTAATTAAATTAAAGAAGTTAATTTGTTAACATATCGTATATTTTCTAAAAGTTAAAGTATACTTTTAGTCTTTTATGTTTGTGTCAGGTTTCATTTTAGTCCTTTAAGTTTAAAAAGTACACTTTCAGTCCCTCAAATTTAAAGCCGTTAGTATCTCTTAACGGAAATTACTGACTCATCAAACTTAAGTGGCATGACATTCAAATGGCTGAACAATCATCAATTAAATTTGATTTAAAATATAAAATTTATTATATTATTAAATTCACGTAGCTAAAGATGTTATTACACAATTAAAAATATAAAATTTATTATGTTTTATTAAATTAAAATTAAAATGTGAGTAGATTTGTTAACATTTTGTTGCACAGTAATCAATTAAGTTTAATGAGTCAACGATATCCGTTAAGAGAGATTAACGGCGTTAAATTTGAGAGACTGAAAATATACTTTTTAAACTTAAAGAATTAAAATAAAACTTGAGCCAAATATAAAGGGCTAAAAGTATACTTTAACCTTTTTCCAAAGCACTGTGATCTTCAATTCGTCCCCTTCTCTTACTTGATTGTTGTCAAATGAGCATCAATAAGAACAATTTAGGAAAAATAGGTAAGTATAAAAAATAGGTATTAGATTTAGAATTAGTATCACATAATAACAAGTGCACCATTTCTTGAAATACAAAGGAAGACAGCAGGAGGAAGGAAGAAATCAAGGTACCAATCAATCTAGCTGTCTGGGGAATAAGGTTGTGTTGGGCATGCCAGGAAGGCTTGCGATTGAAAGTTTCACCCTCATCATCGCATGATAACAAGAGGCTTCGGGAAAGCGAAGATCCTCAACACATCTTCAACATACAATACGGACAAGAGAAAATTTGAGATTTGGATAAATGGAAAAAGAAAGTTGTGTTCTTTTGTATGTGGGGTTAAACAAACGAGCAAATGATGAGTCTATAAGAACTTTTTACACTGTGGATAATGACTGGAGCAATCATAATGTGCGAATGGTTTTAGAAACTGTGGGGATGTCAAAGGGTGAAAAAGAAAAATGAAAATGCTGGTGTACTGTGGTGGTCCTTGCACAAAGGCAGGCACGACATATCTTCTCTACTGCCAGAGGGAAGAAACAAGAAAGATCAAAAGTGAGGACGACAAATGATGAAAGATAAAGCGGGAAAAAAAAAAAGAGGATTTAAGAAGCATCTGAGTCGAAGACAGAAACAAAAGGTGTGATATGGCGTTAAGAGGCATAGCCATAGACCATAGTTCAGTCTCTGCAGCGGATTAAATTGGGGAATGATAGACATAATCGCTTATGTATGATCAATGCCAGAACCAGAAGGAAGCAAAAGCAGATTAGTCAAAGATCCTTTGGATGCTCACATGGGGGAGCAGGCCTTGGTGGGCCAACTTAGATTTGAATGCGACTCTCTGCCTCACAAGTAATAATTAATAAACGTTTTGGTAATAAAGTGACAGATCCAACAGCACCACCCTAATGTATCCCTTGGCTATATATATATATATATATATATAATACGACTCGCGGAACATTTTGATTTTGAACCGTTGTGTATAACATGTTTTGTCCTGACCCCTGGTTGAGCCGACCTCTTGTGTATTATATTTACATCACCCTAATAGAGTGGGATGTGAACGGATGAATGCAGATCTTTTCTTCTGTTGTTTCCTTCATTTCAATTAATATTCAATTACGCATGCTTGCACGCATAATCTCAAAGGTACTTTGGAATTCCACATTATTCTAAGCCAAGGGATAATCTCATCATTGTCGAAACAGATATGGTAATTAAAATTCAATCATTAAAGTGAACGAATCGCAAGGGTCTGTCCTGTCCCCAGGAAGACCAAATAGTCGCTGAAGAAAGTGATATATATATATATATATATTGATTTTGTACGCATGAGTTATGGAATTAACACAGTGGCTTTTCAGTCAAGCACGCTTTATCTGCATTTTTCTTCCACTCATCTCGTGGATATGCAATATTTTATTTTTACATACAGTGTTTAGAGGAAATGGTTTGGGATTTGGGTTAACACAAGGGGCTCCTCCTTGGTGGGACGAGTCAGGTTCTATATCCAAAATCCAACACAGAATCCTTTATCGATTGTGTGGACTGTGATAAGAAATGTTCATATATAGCATGGAACTCGGATACCTAACGGTGTTCATTCCACGTCTGGTTTCTGACTGGGAGGCCATGTATAATGAGAGAAGTCCTCTGTTGAGATTCATTTCAATCAGGCGTTAGCGAGAACGAACTGTGAAGCTTCTGGGATGTATAAGATTAAGCGTGAGAGGAAGGGGAAGGGGTGGTGTCTCATAATCATGTGAGAAAAAAGATGAGTGTGTGTGTTTCACCAGTTTGTCACATCTGAAGGAATCTTGGTGTATGTGTATGTATGCATGGGAAACTCCAACATCCATATCCATAACCTTAACCTTAACCTGCCTCTTACGTTCGTTCTCCCTCTAGCACGATCATATCCCTTTGTCAAAGCCTGAGGTCAGGGAGACAGCTTTAATGGTTCCTGTCATGCCTCAATCCGGATTAGTCTGGAATCGTTGATATGTCTGAAAGATGATTTATCCTGAAATACCGGAGGAGAAATAAAAAAAAAAAAAAAAGCCTGATTTTCATTTCATTAACCCTCTCTCCTCCACAGATTCATCAGTCCCTTTCAACATACGTACGTACGTGGATATGGGAGGAGCGGAGGATTGATTTACTATCGCAAATAATTACCACGCAGCCTTACGTACGTGAATTATTAATTACCACTGAAATATTTAAGTCAAATTGTATGTAACAGTATCCAAGTGAATGAATCACGCATGTCGTCAAAATCGAAAAAGTTGCCAGTGTGCATTTAGAAAACTTTTTTTTAATTGTGTACGTAAATTAAAATAAAAGGTATTTTAAAATCCGTAAAAAACATGTCGCTATCCGTAAAGTTATCTTAAAATTTATAAAATCATCTCAGAATCCGTAAACTATTTTCTTCCTACGGATTCCTAAATACACACAATAAATGGTGATAGAGGCAGGTGAAGGGAGGCCCCTCCCTTTCCCCAATAACAGTTCAACAGATCGCAATCACTCTCTGATCCTCTTCTCCCCTCTGCCAACCTCCCTTCACCCCAAAAAAAAAAGGGAGAAATCCACAAGCGAATCACATCCCAATTGTTTAAATTTTCAATGACGGAACAAATAATAATAAACTTGTTAATATAAATAATTTGAATGTATTTAAATTTTAACAATTGATTGACGTATAATAAAAATCTAAAAATAATTTACATACATACAAAAAAAAATTGAGTGGAGCATTTACTCACCCTTAACTATTATCAAATCATTTTAATGCAATGGATCTATGTATGGGTCTACCTTTTTTTTTATTTGACCAAACGAAAAATTTGGCAAGAAAAAAAAAAGTTGGATATAACACCACCATTTGTCTTGGGTAGATTTTGATGCACATGTTTGAAATGGCGCATGTTGGGTGGGATATTCAGAATGGAAAGATGCGGAGATTCTCGGTGTGTATATATATATTGCTGCTTTTGCCATGTTATTACGTGAATGTGACATAAAAGGGTATCTCTGTTTATACATTCTG
>JANTPZ010016336.1:0-10294 GCA_025593235.1 Vachellia pachyceras | reverse complement strand
ACTCTAGAATGAGCAATTTAAATCCATAAACCTGTGCTATTTCAAGGCCTCTAATGACTGCCCATTCCTCAGCTTCAAAGGCACTGCATATGCCCACTGTCTTCATGAACCCCACCATCCATGTTCCGGAATGATTTCTTATTATCCCTCCACATCCAGCCTTAGCAGTATCACAGGCCCTTGCACCATCAACATTAATCTTCATCCACCCGAATTTAGGAGGATTCCAAGCTGATGGGTATGGCTCAGCATAAGAAATAGGTGCCTTGAGAATGTTATTCCCTTCAGTATATAGTTTCCATGTGTCCTGCACTGCCTTAAACGGATCTCTCGGTTTGACAAATTGCCCATCAAAAATCTCCTTATTTCTCCAATTCCAAAACAGCCAGCATCCTACTCCTCAAAATAAATTCCAATTTTGGGTGTATATGAGACCCATTTTCTTCTTTAAGTTCATGCCCATCAATAAGCTTTTGGATGCATCTGTATAATTTGTTCGTTCGTGGGCTTAACTCGTTTGAGGTGTGTTGCTTTGTGACGTCTTGTTATTTAATAAAAAGGCATTCACGTATGAAGGATTGTTAAAAAAAAGTGGATCCGAGAATCTCAATTTCCAACATGATTTCTTTAAAATATAAAATTTGGGGCGAAACAATTGCCTTTCCCATCAATGAGTCAATTTTTTTATTTTTGTCATAATAGTCTTATTCTATCAAAACTCATTCTAATCTTTACTAGTGGGACATTTAGGTCCTCCTGACCCTTCCTTCCCTAAATATATTGATTTTCATTATAGAAGTCTGACAATATTCAAATATTTTGTGGAAAAATTCCAGGATATGTCCCCTTTCCCTATTCCTTTCCATCCCGTTGGGGCTTGGGATAAAAGGCCATCAGGGAAAGTACCTGAACTGAGCCTGCTTGGCCACAACATCAGGCCACGAGTAATTACCCATCACAACCCCAAGCAAGACACAAATCTAAATTGCATAAAAATGGTACATGACCTGATATTTACATTGAATTCTTAGTGTCAACCACACAAATATCAGTTAGAAATAATCAGTGGCTGGTTGGAGGGGTCAGGAAAAACAGGTCCAATAATAATTCCGCAATGCAGCAACAGGTTTCCAACCGCATGCATCAAAGTAAAGAGAGACTACTACAATCTCCCAAGGTCCAATAATAATTCCGCAATGCAGCAACAGGTTTCCAACCGCATGCATCAAAGTAAAGAGAGACTACTACAATCTCCCAAGGTGATCTCTCGTAAAGAAGGGATGTCTTAGGGCCTCCCTTGCAGTTAGTCTTTCAGAAGGGTCATATCTGAGTAGCCCCTGCAACACATGTATGAGGTCTCCAGCTGAATGGTCCACATGCTGCATTACCAGATTCTGCACCACATAACATTAGTAAACCAACTTGCCAACAGACGGTCAACATTATAAAACTATATGACGTACAAGAATTTTACAAAGTCAACAGCAATTGAGAACTGACCTGAAGCCGCGGCAGCTTCATTACAGCTTTAATACTATCCCTAGAAGTGGCCCCCTCTGGCCAATCCAACCTACCCCTTCGAACATACTTCTCAGCATGTCGGCTACAAAAGGCAACAAAATCATTATTAGTAACTCAGTTAAAAAAAAATCTACGGATGCCAAAACCCCAAGGTAACAATCACTCACTCCACTTTCTTCAACATGTGCTGAGGCAACGGACCAAGCACCCTTTCCATCATCGCAAGGTGCTCCAAATTCTCGTGAGTCTGAAACAAAGCTTCACCCTGCAAAACAAACAAATACATGATAAGAAATCCAAAACCAGGGACACAAACTACAAGTAACAATAGAGTAATATCATACCGTGCATAGCTCTATCAATATGCAACCCACACTCCATATATCGCAAGGATAACTCCATCCAAGTCCTGAAAAGGCAATACACGTTAAGCTTGAATCATCAGAACCATACAAGTCACTAGACAAAATATTCAACATGTCACTTGCTCAAACACAGTAAATTTTTTATAGTGCATATATATACCAAGTATAACTTCAGGTGCCCTATAATGCCTTGTTGATACAATGTATGTCTGATCCTCTCGTTCATAAGTGGTGCTTCCAAAATCAATAACCTTGATAGCACTTGACTTCGGCACTCTCTTGTAATAAGAACTCGGCGATCTGGAAGAGCTCTGTTTAACATAGATATACAATAGAGGAATTAAAGACCCAGGAAAATTTCCTTCATAAACATCAATGAGACAAGTTTGAAAACAAAATACACACCCTGTTGTCCGGAACTTTAACATAGTCTGATGAAACTAGAAGAATGTTTTCTGGCTTCAAGTCAGTATGGATCATGCGCAAATCATGCATGACTGCAAATTCATAAAGGAGAATGCGGGCCATTAGAAACAGAGACCACAAAGAACTAAAGAATAACAAGACTTCCATCTTTGCAATAAGAACAAATTTTATACAATAGGTTAGATTCAAATGATAACATTATCAACACCAATGGCATAACAATGCAATTGACAAATTCAACCCATGCATGGTGACTATTATAGAAATAAGACCAAGAGAAATCTGGTTCAAGTAAATACTACACACATGCAACACATTCCAACAGTTGTCTGCCAATCTCGCGAACAAGATCAATGGGAAATGAGCGATAATTGTTTTTCCGAAGAAAATCGTATAAGCTTGGCCCAAGTTTCTCAAACACCTGTTGAAACCATTTAAATTCACCCAAAAGTCTTAATCCCCAAATTATCCATGCATTGGGGGCATCAATTCATTATAAAACAATCAAATACTTACAATACAGATATGATTACGATAGTCAAACCAGTTCCGTATTTGTACACAACTGCAAGGAATAAACCCATTTAACCAAAGGCCACAATAGAAATTTTATAGTTCATTAGCTCATTGTCAGAACTTCTTGTAAGAATACTCACCGACTGCCACCTTTATCATGTTTAGCAAGCTGTTGCAGCACCTCAATCTCTATCATGGCAGCTTCTCTGTACTTTTTTATTCCACGAACAATTTTTATTGCAACCATCTCCTTCCGTTCTCGATCCCAGCATTCCAACACTTGCCCAAAAGTTCCTTCCCCCATTTTGCTATGTATCTTATCTGCAAATATGAACAATAACATATGTTAAACAAAAGTTGTGTAGATTGATATGGGGACTCCAGAACCACATATACTTCCATTGCCCAATTTGGCCCTACACCTAGGACATTTAATATTACCAACATTAAACACCTTCCTAAAACCAAAAATGGAGAAACCTACTCATCTCCGAGATAATCAGAATATCTAACACGTTTTAAATGTGAATGGAGACCAACTAAATGACAGATGTATAGTTTTAATGACGAGTCTACTGAGAATAAATTGCAATTAGAACATGATATATACATGAAAAGAAATTTCTTAATGATAGAAAAGTGTAATTACAGCGAGAAGTTAAATTATCTCCAAGCGCAAACATGTAATGCCCATCTTTGTCATCATCTCGCCAGGGGGGAGAACCATTTCGAGCTACTCCCTTAACATTTAGAGAATTATTTGTATGCTCTGAGGGCCCCCTTGAAGATGCATAGCTTGAAAAATTTCCAACATCTTGTCCACAAAACAATCCTACCTGAGCCTACACACAGTCATCCATCCATGTACCACTCAGAATTAACAAAACAATATTCCACCCCATTGTCATGAACCCTCACTTATGTTACTTGCCATTCTCAGATCGTTAGTTAAGGAAAAGAGGGCAATAAATAAGACACACTAAATTCATTATCAAGAGCATCAGACAGTAAGTACAGAGTAGACTATAGAGTTAAGGCAGAAATCCAAACAAACAAGGATTTTGCAGCACAAAAATCCGTCAAATATACAAATCTTCAGCAGTTCATAATAAAAAAAGGAAAAGATATTATGAAATTATCAAACAGAAATCGAATTTCAACCCACTTACTTTTTTTGGGGTGGGGGTTTTTGCTCAAACACTATACTTTACATCCAAATAAAGTTACCAACACAGCAAGATCTTAAAAAATCCTACAAAAGGCTAGATCCAGATAGAAACCTAAAGATCGATTTGGGTGTGAAAAAGAAAGGCGCAAGAACCAAGGGTCGATACAAGTTACAACTGATTATGAAAAGAGTAAGGAAATTTATATCGATAAAAACAAACAAGGCACAATACTAAGACCCCAAAAACCGGCAGTTCAAAGAAGCTAATAACAGAGTTTGGGCTAAAAAGGAGAATAAGCCCCAGATAATGAACCAGATCAACTTATCCACCATCTCCGATCCCAAAACAAAATTTATATAAAAGGTCCAAACGAAATCAGGAAGATCCATAAAGAAAAGCAAATAAACAATATAAAAATCATGGACAAAAGGTCCGACCATACCTGAATCAGACAGACCTAATCTATACAAACTTCACCAGATCTACAGCAAGAAAGCAAAAAACAGCAAGAAATCATCAGATCTGAAAGTTCTGGATCAGAGAAATTACCTTGGGAGCCTCAGGAATGTCCCAACCTAAACGCGCCCTCTTCCTCGGCCGACGATCCAGGTGAGTATGAGGGAATTCAAAGATGCGCTCCATCTCCATGATCTCGAGACGACACAAGGTCGAATAAAGAAGAGAAGATTTGCAGAGGAAATCTGTATGAGATGACTGATAAAGCTTTCCTTGAGGCTGAGGATGAAGAACCCTAATTTTAACCTGATAAATAATACCGACAAGGAAAGGCGGTCGAGAGAAAATCGGGCCGCCCACGTGTCATATCCATGGCATCTTGTTTGGATGGATTGCGCTGTCAAGTGGCGTACGCTGCAACTATGGTTATATAAAGCAACCATGGTTGGGTTGGGTTGGGTTAGGTGAGCATTCAATAATTGCGAATATTTTAGATCAATAAGATATATGATTGGGTTTAGTAATACGGAACTACTTTTACCATTTACAATATAAATATATGAAGGAGATTATCTCGTTTTAAAAAAAATTCTGTTGAATTTACTTTTAAGATGTTGAGAAACTTTCCCAAACACCCATATAACATGTTTGAGAGGCGCGTGGAAAATTAGTTTTATACAAATCAAAATAAATATATTAGCTGAGTTTTGTTGTGCAGCGTGAAAAAATGCCCAACCAAAGCTCATAACCAAGTTAGATTAAGGGCTAGTTTAGCAACCACTTTTGAAACCTAGGTTTTACCTCAAAACTGAGGTTTTGTCCAAGTAAAATTTTTTTTCCCAAAAGCTATTTTGGTTACAAAACCTCAGTTTGAAACCTAGGTTTTCTCTTTCCTCTTTCCTACTTTTTCTCTCTTTCTCTTTCTTACTTTCCTCTTTTCTACCCATTTTTTTGTCTCGGTATCCGTAAAAGCTAATAACTTCTCAAACATAAATCACTTTTCAAAACCTAAGTTTTGCCTCGGAATCTGTAAAAGCTATTTTCTAAAATCTATTATCCAAAACCTAGGTTTTATCTCGGAATCTGTAAAAACTATTTTCAACCTTACATCTAAATAAACTTTAAGATGGCATATTTCTTTTTAACCATTCTCGGCAAAAGAAAGGGTTTCTTTTTTACCATGACTGAGATATGAGGTATGAAAACTTCTATTACTAGCATTTTTTTTTTGAATATCCAATAACATAAAATTAATACTTAGGGCAAAAAAGATTTTTTTTTACAAAATTTTAAGAAAGAGGTTGGGCTCACCCACGATCCAAGGGCAGTACACCTAACTTATGATCCATTGGGACTTATCCCTACGAGCAGTAAACATGTCAAGCAAGCCCTTTAGTTTTGACCACACAGGTAGGTAAACCTAGCTTCACTTAGCTATTGTCATGCCTTCACAAACATCACGACTGGAGTCACAACAAAGTAGTACTTTTCAGGATCGAACACTCCCCTTTAGATGAGAATACTAGTTCAATCATATCGTTAATTGAACCCACGGACAATGGGGGAAAAAAGACTATGGCTCCGTTTGGATAGCCCGTTGGGAAAACGGACACAGATTCCAATGTAGTTTATATAAGAGGAATTTTGTCTCGGTAAACGCATCCGTTGGCAAAAGAGTTTATGTCTTCAACAAAAAAAATGCACGCATCCATCCAACAAAAGAAGTGGTATGGCCCAAAAGAAAAGATGTATCCAAAGTTGTACAATGCTCCGTGGGCTCTGAGCCTATGGCCCAGAATGGAGCCTTAAATGTTCGTGTCCAGAAGGGGGGCAAACCTTCCGGCTAGTTATAACACACTTCTTTTTTTCGAAATTTTAATCTTTTATTTTATTTTAATCTTTTTTTCGAAATTCAAGCAAGCCCTTTAGTTATAACACACTTCTTTCATACTTGCAAAGAAAGACTACGATTATTGAAAGAACACAAATTTAAGAGAGAACGGTAGCATAGGATCAAAATATGCAACTAAATTACGCCACACCACCTAGTCAAAACCATTGTTTAACATTATTATTCAAAATGAACACGGTGAAATTGGTCAAGGTGCTCATTAAAAAAAAGTAAGCTCCTTATGGACGGTCCCGATAAAATATGATTTTTAATTTTTATTTTTATGAAAAACTTTTTTTAATCGGTATAAAATCTAAAATAAATTAATTTATTAACTATTATATTTATAAATAATGATTTTTTAATAAAAAATTGTTAATTAAAAAAACATATATAATCCGTTCAGAATGGTTCAAATCTAATAGATTGATAAAGTTTATCATTTTGATGAAGATGATAACCAAACTCAAACACAATCCTCAAGAAATTACTAACTAGGGCATTATTTTGCATAGTTATTTGGTGATCAAGACTGATTCATAGTTATCACAAATAACCCCTCATTAAAAGCTCACTCCGCACGTGACGGGAAGACCATGTCCAAGTTCGAATGATCACGTGTTTCACCCTTAACGTACAGAAACTTCAAATATCCATAAGACCATAACAGTAACACCGACAACATCACAACCCAAAATTAGTCAAACTACGCACAAAGGACCGCATCAACAGGAACCGAGACCCAAACTAATAACATGAAAATCAAACGCATGCCTCATCTAGAGACCATAAACAAACCAGAGCACAAAACACGGTACACTGATGCAAACATAAGTATAAGAACATGCTAGCCTTAGCCGATAAGCAGTTTGTGGCCAACACAGAAAGAAGCATAAGCATCCAGGCATGCATACTCTACTTGTTCATGGCTCAATGTTCTCGCCTCCCAATTACTCATGGAAACATTCTTAGGCTTATTCAACTGCTCATCAGAAACTATCATGGCCAGATTCTTTAAACCAGACCTGTAGCTGATACTCCAGTACCTCTGGGTCTGAATAGCAAGCTTCTTAATGTCTTGGCTGTTGATGAATTTGAATCCGTACTCATCACCAAGCTTACTTATGTCTTGCTCTACCTCCACACCAACAAAAATGAACTTAGGATCCATGAAGAAGCTCTTGAGTGAGATTGGAAACTGGTCCATGTGGAACAGTTGAAGAATGAGGCACTTATCGTCGATGCAGAGTTGTAAGGTTGCTGACTTGTTGCTGGTGTAGGGAATGAATGTGGGCCTCCATTCCACGTCCAATCCAACCACGACTCTAGAATTTCCAACGTATTTGTTTGTAATCTCCTGAACCCATCGATCAGCAACAGTGGCCTTGTCTGTGACTGTGGTTTCTATGGATTTGCCTCTGTATGTCACACTGAATTTGGAGGTGTTGGGATTGTAGGAAATGATTGAATAAAGAGATGCAGGCATTTTTTATTTTACTCTCATCAACTTCTGGTTTCAGATATGCTGGTCACTCCAAAGACACATTGGCATTTTGGGTTTATATATATCAGAACTCAGAGCATATAAAGGGACAAATATTGAAGAAAAAGGTGTTCAGGTAAAAAAAAAAAGGTGTTCAGGTAAAAGAAAAGGAAAAAGGTGTTTGTCTCGATTGCATCTATACTGTGAGCATAATAATAAAGATAGGGATGAGAGGGAATCGTTGGGACACGTAACATAGTGAATAAATATCTAAAGGTTAGAGATTATTCTATTTACAAGGCTTGGGCTTTGCTATTGGATATGTGATGTGGGCAATGTGATTCGTGTACGTGTGTTGATAATATATATAGCTAGATCGCCTCCTCCTATATCCAAATCTTAATTAAATTTTAATGTTTGGTGTCATTAATGAATTTTAGTTTTAATATTCCGATTTGCCTTTTAGTAATCCGAGCTCCAACATTAAATCCACCGATAAGCCTTTCCCCTCCCATCATCTTCCTCAGTGGCTTAGTGTCCTTAAGAAGAATACTGCCCTATTGGAAATGCATGCTCCCATTGAGTTCGAGGTTATGAGTATGACACAAATAAGGTTAAGAATATATATATATATGTAATATACTCTGATTGGAATAATGAAATTCAATATAAACCGCAAGAGGTTATTTTATGGTGTACGAGGGCCGATTTTATTCCCTTTACCTGAGAAGCTCATCACCACCTAAACGAAAGCTTGCGGATTATGCATGATGCATCCTCATCATGGCTGTCATGCTCCCACGAAAGAGGATCTCTCCCACTAGTTTCCTCCAGTAGTTTCGTTTCTAAGTTTGTTTGTTGTGTACACCTCAAGGGTTAAGGTTTATTTTCGCCTATGGAAGGAGTATATTAACATTGAAAGTTTTTTATAGAGCAAATTCACCCTGAAAGTATAAAATGGTACTAATGTTGTCATGATTAAATGAAGAGGCAAACCAACATCCACTGCGTATGATAAGATGTTATGTTAATATCCACGTATGAAGAGGAAAACCAACATCCACTACGTCCGAAAATTTACATTAACCCTATATACATACATATATTAAAAACACTGCCTCAGCTTCCATGCCAAATCCGATTATCGGAGTGCAACCTTAAAAAATAATTAGAGTGGGTGGAAATTTGAAACCCTTTGTCACACCCCAAATCCAATTCCATCGTTCAAATCTTTCACAAATCATGAAAATCTTAAGGTTTAAGGGAAGGAAAACAAATTAGAATACTTAATCACTTTGAGTGTTTAAAGCTCTAGATTATTTTGATTTGGTCCATCAATTAGTCCATCAAACTAATTAGCTCTTATTATTATTAGCATAATGTTTTAAACATTTCCCTTCCACCAATTCCTTATTAAACTTTCACCTTTAAGAGACTTCAATCGCCAGAGTATTGATCTCTTGGTGACATTAATTGAACACATTTCAGGATGTAAAGAGTCCATATAATTAGATGCCTTTATGATCTTGAGAAAGATTCAAGACTAATTATAGTGAGCCCTTGACCTGGGCATGATAAAATCCACGGTCACTATAATGTGTGAAGCTTAAAAGGTTATGATTGAAATTTAATCAAGTACGTACAGGCTCAAGCTACACAATTGGCTAGTTATTGTTGAAGTCCTTGAATAAAGTGGAAAGGGCTCTTAGACTATTAGCAAGCAGAAAACAAAAACTGAAAGTGTACATGATTACAAGCTAGCTTCGCTTTAATAATATTGTTGATTCTAAGTAGAGTTATGCAGTATAAGGAAAACAAATAAACATAGAGGAGTTTGCTTTAAAAACCATGATTTATTCAAGGATCTGTTTAACAATAAAACATAATAGTATTGTGTGATCTATATGTAGATGATCCCACCTGATGGAATAAGATTTTGTTGTACATTGCGGTTGAATTATATTTGACAAAATAAATTTAACGGAGCTGAATCTTGTTTAGTTACGTTAAAACTCCAAAATCAAACGTGAAATGACCATATATAGTCATCATGAACAACCAAAACACAAAAGACGATGAAATATAAACATTGGAACCTTGCGTGCCATCCTTAACCAGTTAACCTAACCATTAAGCATCTTGCGGCCAACACAATAAGAGGCATAAGAATCTAAACAAAGCATGTCCAACTTGTTCAGAGCTCCATATTCTTCCCTCCCAATCACTCATCCAAATATTAAATGGCTTATTCTGAACTACCACAGCCACATGTTTCAAATCAGTTATAATCACATGCCTCATCATATAGGCTCCGTAATGTCTTCCCAGCTACTGAATTCTAAACCGTGCTTCTCAATAATCTTGCTATGTTCCTCTACTTACACTCCTACAAAAAGCGAACTTTGGGTCGATGAAGAAGCTTTATAGCGAAGTAATGGGAAACCGGTCCGTGTACAAGAGTTGAAGA
>JANTPZ010016335.1:0-11935 GCA_025593235.1 Vachellia pachyceras | reverse complement strand
TAAATTTTAGACCAAGACATATGTTTAAGAACTTGATCTCAAACGGGCCTTGAACAAGGGCCAATTGGTTAAAGAAATATGATGTAGTTGAATGGAACCGAAAATTTTTTAGTGTTAATATATTTGATACATACTGAAATTAAAAATAGTTTGATAGAAAATTTTATGTTTGGACAAGGTGACGTATTATCCTTAATGAGTACTTATTAATTAAATATATAAAGTATGAAATAAATAGATATAAAAAATGAAAAATACAATTAAATAAACAAAATAGTACTAGTGTATTAAAATAATTATTATCAACCAGGGAGAGACTAATGCCCTATGCCCTGTTTTGTATGATGAAACTAGCCACATAGAAATGGAAATGGAGGCCAATTCCATCATATCAGTGTGTTTGGTAGCATGGAATTTGTTAAAATTCCAATTTCATATCCACTGAAAAGCATGAAAATGGCTTTCACATCACAACCCATGGAATTGTGTCAATTCTATGGAATTCTTTATTTTACCCTCAACTTTTTCCCCCAGCACTTCTCACTATGGCTGAGCAAGTGACCCGTAATCCGGTGGACTCGTCCGGATTTTATCTCGTTTGGGCCCGCCCAAAAATGGCCCTTCACGGGTGGGCTTATCAGTTAAACGGGATGGGCTATAGGCACACCCTCGTGCTGCCCGTGCCCGCCTATATATTTTTATAATTTTTTATATACTTATTTTTATATAATATATTGTATTCAATTCTAATAGCTAAAGTTATGTCTTGGTTTGATGGTAAAAGAATTGTTGCAAAAAGCTCAGGTCCCAAGTTCGATTCCTATGCTGTGCCATATGCATTTTATATCAACGTAAAAAAATTAAGATCCTAAATATGAAAAATTAAAAACCCTAACATAACAGTATTCTTCATTCCTTCCTTCGCCTCAAACCGTCTTCTTCATTCCTTCCTTCGACGACCTTCTCCTTCTCCATTGTCATCATTGTGTTAATCCCTTTGGCCTTCTCCTTCTCCACCGTCATCGTTGAGCTTCACCCCTCCGTCCGCTCGTCCTCTGATATACGGCCTGTTCTTTCCTTTCCTTCGCCTACACGCCGTCGATCACGATCGGTTGCGAGAATACTGTCGAGTGACACTTTGGTTACCGGAAAATGCTTCCCCTCCGCCGCGTAAGATCCTCGAACCTACCACGATCACCATCTACAGCCTCACAATCACGAGCGACTGGGTCAGTTCGTCAGCATTCCATTCGGGCTTTTCTATTTTTTTTTGTTGATTATGATCTGAAGAATGGATCATCTAGGAATGTTTATGAGTTGTGATTTTGGTTGTTTTGATTTGGTAAATAACCTCCATCGGCTGTAAAGATTGTTTCCCCCTCAGATCTGTCCACTCTCTTCAAGTTGCAGGTGGGGAAAAAATAAACGAGATATACCTGTAACCCACCTGAACTCGGCCGGGTTTTTGCCAACCCGTTTAATCCAAGCTTAAACGGTCTTTCACCGGGTTACGGGCTAGCCCGAGCCCGATAAAAAAAAACGAGCAGGCTACGGGTTGGCCATCGGGCCAGCCCATCCCGCCCATTGCTCGCTCCTACTTCTCACAGCTTATGTCTTCACTCTCACCCACCCCACCGTCGGCGAGCCTCACACCCCATATTCGGCAACCTTTTTCCCCATCTTAGACGATCTTCCCCACACTTTCGACGAGATCCACAACCCACCTCTAGCGAGTCCCACACCACACCTCTGATGACAATACACAACAAAGAAACTCGTCGGACCTCCATGCCTTGCTCGAGCTCACCTGACACTTTGCCCCTCTTCTTCTATCACTCAATCATCCAGTTCATTTCGCCGACCTTGCTTTTTAATGCACTTTATTCACTGCTTCTCCTGAGCTAGTTGAGTTCCTCTGCTTGATTCTCGAATCTCCCATCTTGTTAGCCTCCAATTTCTATGTCACTCTCTCTGTTGTTGCTATAGTCGAAGATTCGTCTCGTCGAATGGTGATGCAGTAAATGAGTTCAATCCAACGAAGTTGCTTCCTCTGGAGAGAATAATTGATTATTCTTCAACGTCGCCAAAAACGCTGGTGGAGGAGAACGGAGGGAGCATAGTGGTCGGAGGTCGGAGATGGAGAAGGGATACGCAGGGTGGTCGGAGGTTGGAGGTGATGAGTAGGAAGGTGGAGATTTGCAACAGAGGAGAAGGGTGGGAGCAAATAATGACAAGGGCATATTGGTCCTTTACATAAAAATTAAGATCCATTTCTAAGGCATACCAAACGCACTTTTAAACTCTATATCCATTTACATATTCATATCTATTTTCATTAAAATCACTTTCATCATACCAAACGACATAACTTACTGAAATATATTGTGCCACTGGTTAGGAAATGAGAGGTCCCGAGTGGTTTTCTACGTGGCCCACACCTTGATGGCTTTAAATCTCAGCTTGGGTTTCTCTAGTTTTCAGCCTTTCTTTATTTTCGGCTTTCCTTTTCAGTTTGGGTTTCTTTCATTTTCAGCCTTGCTTTACTTTCATAGTCCGATGCCAATTGATACAAGCACTAAATAACCTCTTTTTCTGAATTAAGCAAATTAAATGAATTATTTTAGATTATATATATTTTAAAATATCTATATATTAATTTATAAGTCATATTGACTAACTTAAAAATGATAAATAAATCAGTTTATTCAATTTCGTTAACCTCATCATAAAAACCATTGAAACTTATACTTGTCAACTTTGTATGCCCATAAGATTTATATATTACACAAAAAAAAAAAGAAAGAATCAACACTGAAATCTAAAACTTAATTTCGATCTGTTTAAAATGTGACAGGATTAAAGTTTGGCTCGGGATAAAGAGATAGATACAGTGGAAAGTGTTTTAATTTCATCTGCAAGTCAGATAAGTGGAAAGGTGGCATCTTGAACTTTCCAAGCTCAAAAGCGCTTCCCCTTTATAGAGCTTGCATGTAACGTGGATAATAATTTCTATGGAGTTTAAATTAAGCTATATATTTTGGAGAATATATTTTGAAATAATAGTTTTTAGGTTAAAATATACTTTTAGTCCTTTATGTTTGCGTCAAGTTTCATTTTAGTTATTTAAGTTTGAAAAGTACACTTTCAGTCCCTCAAACTTAACGCCGCTAGTTTCTATAAACGGAAATTGCTGACTCATCAAACTTAACACGGTTATTTTAAATCTTTTTTATTTTACACAATTTAAAATATCAAACTCATTATATTATTAAATTTAAATTAAAATGTGATATGTTTTGTCAATGCTTTATTGTACAATTATCAATTAAATTTGATGAGTCAACAATTTCCGTTAAGAGAAACTAACGGCGTTAAATTTAAAGGACTGAAAGTGTATTTTTTGAACTTAAATGACAAATGAAACTGACACAAACATAAAGGACTAAAATGAAACCTGACACAAACATAAATGAGTAAAAGTATACTTTAACCTAGTTTTTATGAATTATGAGACAAAATCTATGTTTTGAAAGGCAATTGCGTTTGGTGAACTATGGTGAAAATAACTTATACGGATTTCGAAGTAAAAAAGTAAGCAAGGGACATGAAAAATATAAAAAGGAAAAAGGAACAGAATTTATTAGACGGGATAGTGTGATTTAATAAGAAAAATAACATTTTTCAAAACTTAAATTTTAACCTATATTTCATCTTTAAAATAGCTTTGTGAAAATGTGTTGTTTAAATAACCTAAGTTTTCAAACGGCCCTACACAATCCAACTGTCTGGAGAGTCGGTGATGAACAGTATAAGGAGGAGTTGCCACTTCGCACAATAAAAATGCAGATGCGACCCAGTTAGTTATAAAGCCACCATTCATTTCGGGGACTCCGTGGAGAGAGGGGAGTTTACGAATTTTTAGATGGTTTTTCAGATTTTAAAATAATTTTTATAAATTTTGATGTGATTTTTATAGATTTTAAAATGTGTTTGTCTTAACTAACGTGTACCGTTAAGAGAACAAACACAGCACGTTATTGCGCAGAAATGGATGGTGCAGCGCATGACTGTGCATTCGTAGCGTAAACATTACACAGGAATTATGATATCACGTAGAGATGAAATAAACAAGCGCAACTGGGAAATATAGGGATAAGTTTTGAGAATTTTTTATAAATTTAATCAATTTTCAATATTAAAGTATGTTCACATTTCGTAGAAAACTTAAATAAACTAATTTAAAATGTTTATAATTATCATCTTTTTTTTAACTAATTTCTTAATTTATAAATTAATATATTATTTAATAATGCACATAAATAAATATTTCTAGTTAATGTATTTAACTTGTCAAATCATTGACCAACAGATGACACTAATCTACCTATCTCAAAGAAGCTAATTATATTTATGTTAACATTGATATTGTAAAATCACATTTACGTAGATTGTAATAAAACTTTTCTCTAATATTTATTTTGAATAATATTTAAAAGGTAACTTTTACCGTTAACCAGACAATGTAAAGGCTTATTTGGATAGCTCGTTTGGGTATCCAAAAGCTATTCTTACGTTTATCGAGATAAATTTCTTCTCACATATTTATTTTAAAATCTGTGTCCGTTCTTTCAACAGATTTACCAAACAACCCCTAAAACGGACGTGGCATATTAAGGTGACGGTGAAGATGAATCCATAATGTCCAAATCGAAGCTGACTTTTGAAGATGAAAGGCAGAGATGAATAATGGGGTTGCAATGATGGGTCAAAATCGACGGAAGATTGACACAATCGTCACTGCGTCCAGGGCTTTCTTTGGAGAGCATAATCATGCATTGCTTTCAATCATCCCCAAAGTCATGCCTTCATTGATCCTGCAATTTTCTCATCCCCAGAAAAATATCAACAACAATAATAATTACACCGCTGATAAAATAATGATATTTGAAATCCACGTTGCCTACGTCAGGCACCGCCCCTGATGTCTTTGAGGAAATATATAATTAAATTAAATACGAACAAAGGTTCACACTAGAATCTCTTTCCGAGCCCCCATGTTTCATAATGATGAGTGATTTTAAAGATATTAAATTAGGGATATAAACAAATTTTATCTAAATTTACATACAGAGTGATTCAAACAAATACTTGGGCTACCCAAAGGAAAAAAACTGCTACCCCATCTTACTTTCATTAAAATACACACCCCTCTTAATGCGCTCATGCACAGCAGCCCTTCTCGAGCGAAGCAACCCCTTTCGGTTCACCGCTTCATGGTTGCTGCTGAGGGTTTTGACTCATTTAAATGTGTGTTTGAGAATCTGATGGGAGGAAGGAGTTATGAATTCCAAAATAATTTTACGGATTTCGAGATGCTTTTATTTTAATCTATAAACGGAAAAAGTGTGTTTTTCAAACATGCAGTAACTTTACTGGGAAAGTAGCAGTTCGGCTTAGAAGTGTATGGGCATCTGGGTCTCAGGAAAAGAAGAGTGCTAAACAGATTAGAGGGCTTTAGCAGGAACGCCCAACAGGGCCCTCCGTCATCTTCCATAAAACTCTAGAACGGATGACCGTTCTAGAAGGGTCAGCTAAGTTGTGGGGGGCATTATCCTACATAGCAATCAATGGAGAGCTTCTAGAATGGTTCCTCTGCTGTGTGACAGGCAACAGCAATTTGTTTGCAGAAATATGGGCCTTTATACGGGGGCTACGCAGAGCTTGGGACGCCGGGCACCGGAATGTCAGATCATGCAGCGACTCGGCCAAGGCGATCTCTTGCGCAATGCTGTTGGAGTGCGATATTCATGAGGATGGTGATTTAATCAGAGCCATGCAGGAACTCCTGGGAAGGGACTGGGTTGTTCACCTCCAACAAATCAGCAGATGGGAGAAAGAAGAAGCTGACCTCCTAGCTAAGAACAAGGAATCCAGATCCTGTCAAAGGCTTCGGTGATGGATATCATGCTGGACAGGGGCGAGTAGTTTACTGTTTTATAGTTTTAGTGGATGAAAAACTTATTCTCAACCGTACACGTTATATTAAAATTCAAATAATCATATTAAAATCTATAAATTATTCTTAAATTTTGTAAAATTTTTTAAAATCCGTAAAATCTTTTTGTCTGACAGATTCCTAAACACAACGTTAGTTGTTGAATTTTTCCCTTATTATCTGAAAAAAAAAACACCCGGATTGCTGCTATCAATATGTTGGAATTGACGTCAGCAGCGTAAAAAAATTCGTGTTAAGAAGCCAGCAGCGGCCCGGCGAGCCGAGAAGCGCGATGTAGCCGGCTTGGTGTCGCTATAAGGCCGGTATTCGGTACAATCAATGTGATCCGCACGTCGCTTTCATCAGTTACGCTTTGCTTGGCGAGGGGCGAAATCGTAATTGAAATATGAAATGAAAGATTCGCAAGGCCTACGCTACCTCTCGCAAAGTAACCCATAAAGCATCCCTTTTACGCTTGTTTTCTAGTTTTCAAGTCTCTACCCAATCTCTCCTTCCTTCCTCATCCCATATTTTCGTCGATTAAAAAAAAAAATCTTCCCATATCTTCCTCCCTCGCCATTAATCCTCACATTTATTAGCCTTTCTCTCTGACTGCTACCCGTTTCCATTCTCTTCTTCTCCGGGTCATTGCAATTCCCCCTTCAGTTCCATTTTTTCCCCTCCCCACTTCTACGCATTCCCATTGCCCAGCGAGGGTACCGGTGAGTTCTATGAAGTTTAAACGTGGTCGTAATTGCTCTCACATGCGAGTCTCTCGATGATTCCCGCGTTGGGAAGCGAGTCGTCGAAACTGAGTTTATTGAGATACATACATACATACATAGATATATATGTAGCGTATCTGAGTTTGAGGCTTTCATCGACGATCTTTGATTAGCTTTTGGCTCTTTAAGCGTGCGAGTCTCTCTAGTTGACTCGTGGAGCTTGGGGCGACTTGACTGACCCGTTCCACACTTCTTCCCTGCCCAACTTGTCTTTTCAATTTGTCTTTTGCCGCTCCGAGAACTCTGTTGTTTTAGGTGTTGCTCTTCTTTTCAGAGGATCATCTTATCTCTCGTTTTCCTCTATTGACAATCCGCTCCATTCACTTACTCAGTGGAGAAGTTAAATTACGGTGTCAGTCTCTTGATTATAGACGAGCAAAATTTCAGTTTGAAGGTTTAAGTGTCTGGCTAGTCAGGTCTTCGTTGCATTTGCCTCTTTGTTTATGATGTGCTGGTTGAGAGGCGTGGAAATCAATTATTAGCTTTGGAAGCTGACCGGATATACTTCGAATTTGGGCTTTTCTGAGCAGCAATCATGAGCAATCAACTTCTCGAAATCGAACCCAAGGAACTGAAATTTTTGTGTGAGTATATGATCATGAGTCATCCATGGTGACTCTTTTAAGATTCGTTCGTTTTTAATTATTAGATTTGTACGATTGAAATTATATATTCCCTATTTTATGCGAAGCTATTCCTGAGAGGATTTGGGGTAAAAATAAAAATATTTAGACTCCACCTTACATTTTCCAGAAAGCGTTCTCAGGCCTTGGCAATTGTTACTGGTTCCTGATTATGGCCTCTATGATTTTCTTTTACTTCTTTTTTATTTTTATTTTTGAATTGAAATCTTGAGTATTGGCAACTAAGCTCATTGTTCCTGATGATTTCATCTTTTCAGTTATTTATTTATAATTTCTAATTATACGACCAACTTATTGACACCCCTCAATATTTTGCTTGCCTCTGTAGTTCAATTAAAGAAGCAAAGTTCATGCTCCATTCAGTTGACTAATATCACCGAATATCATATCGCTTTCAAGGTCCAAGCAGCTTCCTTTTATCATTGAGATTCTAATTGTAGACCAGGAGTTTCTTTTCCCCCCCAAAAGTTATTGTGCTTCACATCTAAACAGATATAATGTTAGCAGGTCAAGACGACAGCACCTAAGAAATATTCAGTGCGACCAAATGTCGGAGTTATCATGCCAAATTGTGCTTGTGAATTCATAGGTATATTTATATCATGTACGGGTTGTGTTGTTGTTACATGTTATTCTCTAGTAACATTTAAATAGTGACGAATTAGGTTTTAGCTCGCAGATTCAGTTCTGGTTTATATTAGAAAGAGGTGTTTGTGGTTCATTGTTTTTGAGTTGGGTTGGGTTGATTTGTGAACTGAACTAGAATAGTGTCGACTGTTTACGGAATTTTTTTAAAGAAAGGTTACTTTGCATGTTTTTTCAGTCATTTAAATAGCTGTTGTTGTAACTCAATCAAATTGAGAGTGCAATTGCGCGATGAAAAATTTCATCCCAAAGTAGTTTGGGTATTGATTTTTGTCTTCAGCAGTCAGGAGTATCAGTAGTCCAATACTCCAATAACAGCTCTAGGAGATAATTCCACACACTTCATCTTAAATTAACATCACAAAGTTCTTTCGAATTGTAGAGGTTCTTTCTTTTTACCTTTTTACCTCCAAATTTAATCTTCGACCCTTCTACTATTTGCATCAAACAGTGACAATGCAAGCTCCAAAGGAAGCCCCTGCAGACGTGGGGTGCAAGGACAAGTTTTTAATCCAGAGCACAATTGTTCCTGTTGGGACAACCAATGAAGACATTACTTCCAGCTTGGTATGTTTAAGCCAAGGTCTTCTGCTCTCAGAGCTTTCAATGTGAACGTCTATATTTATTTACATTTGTAACTTTTATTTTATTTATTTATTTATTTATCTATTTTTGGCATTTGACAGTTTGCCAAAGATAATAACAGATATGTTGAAGAAAACAAGCTGACAGTGGCCCTGATCATCCCTACCTCTTCGCCAGAGCTCTCTCCCATCAACGGAGACTTCTATAATGGTATTACTCATGAAAAGAGTCAGATATTTGGCGGAGAGGAAATTCGTACGCAAGAACCCATGGTCAGAGAAAAATTCATTGACTTGTCTCTTGTCTACATTGTTTAGCTCCCTCACTACTGTTGCTTTCATTTAAAAAATTTAAATTCTTGTGGGATTCATTCGTTTTGTTTGTTGCGTGATAAGAGTTTGTCAATAATTATGTGGTTTACCTTTTTTAATTATTCGAGCATTTAAATGTGTTGATATTTTTTGTTTATCCATTTTAGCAGAGCATGTTTTTAGCTTACTCTTTCAGTGTCATTATTACCATGGGCATGTTAGGTGGTTCAGAATGCTGAGCATAGGATGGCTGATGAGGAGTCAAACGATGAAAAGGACAATGAGTTGAGTGCAGAAGATGAAATGTCGAAAATTATGTCGGACGTGGAGGAACTGAAACCAGAAGCAGCAGAAGTAAAAGTGTCAAAAGTCGTGGAGTTCAACAATGTAGAGGATGTACAGGAACCGAAGGCAGAAAAAGTGGCCACGTTAAATGTGTCAAAGAGTGCTGAGGAGCTAAAATTAATGGAAGCTATTGAAGAGATAAAGTTTAAACTCGATAAACTTGAGTCAAAGCTAAATGAGGTCAGGCTTTCACTTTTTATCGACCAATATTTATCTACTTATATATAGGCTTTTATGGTATGTTTAAGCACTAGACATCCTGCGATTATAAGAATTTGCTTATCAATGCCTAGTCATGGCATTTTTTAGGCATCGTGTTCTCTTATTACCTTTCCCTTTCTTTTATTTTCTTCTTCTTTCTTTTTTTTTTAATGGTGTATGGGTTTCAAATGGTATTTAGAACCCCCTCCCCTTTGTCGCAATTGTTGATCCTTGTGTTCATAATATTCTTCATAGACTCTGGAATGGTTATGGCTTAATCAGGTTCATTGATCCTAATGTAGTTTGATTTCTCCCTCCGTTTCTTCAAAATAGATGGTATCGATCCAACCCCGTCAATGATCAAGTTTGTCTTTTTGTAGGCTGGATTAACAATATCAAAGCTAACGGATGAGAGCAGGCTAAGCACGCTGGAGACTAAAATCTTGCAAGAAAAACTAGTAAGCCTAACAATATTTTCTTAAATTTGGGCCCAAAAAGAAATATTTTCTTAATAAAAATGGGTAAATGGGAGGGATCTGGGGGAGCTATGTCTTCCAGCCTTAACTGCTTTTATGCTTTACTGACATGCCTGAACTTGGATAAATTTCTGGGTTTCTTATTTCTTGTTCTGTTATTTGGTAAGAAGTGATGTTGAAAAGGGTTGCCTGAACCTCATCTTTAGCATAGGACTTCTGTGTATTTAATTTACTTACTATTAAACTCGCTTATTTTATATTTGCAGGCAGACCTGAGACAGAGAGGCTCAACAAAAGTTCAGGTCGGATTTCCCCTTCTATACGTCTGTATATTGGCACTTATCTCTCTCTTTCTTGGATACGGTTCTCACTTCTGATACTTGCTCAGCGTAATGTATATGCTGCTGCTAACGTTTTGACTTAGATTCGAGTTTGTTAGTAGCAGAATCTTAGGAATGTTCCATCTCACAGGAGGCTCAGAAATGGTTATATTTTGATATATTTGTATTTGAACCTTGTACACTACTACACTAGGCGAGCGATCGACCGATCTAGTCCAACGTTATCAATGTCATAGCTTGTGTATATGCAAAATTACCCACATGAAAATATTGTAAAGGACACATGAGATAAATAGCAATCAATCAAGTACATGGTTTCTGTGATTAGGGTAAGTTGCTCTGAACCACGTGAGATCTGGTATCACACCCGAGCGGCTTTTTACATTTATTTTCCTTTCCCAGGTTTACTAATTTAGCTCACGTATCACACCCGTTTGAAATTTTTCTACGAATTACGTTTTTCATATATTTTCTTCAGCAAATGTAAATTTGCTTTTATAAGCTTCTTTTAGATTTTTTTTAATAACTTGTAATTGCTTCTCATATATTACATGATCATGGTATTAATCACTGCAGCATGATTACGTGCGTACCGCCACCGCAAACATAGATTAGCATCAGTTTTTTTTTGGGCTAAGTACCGATATCCTTTGGTTGAAGGTAATCCTATTCCAAACATATTAAGCACTTGATACCTATCATAATGGGGATTCAAATTTTTAATTTGTTTCGTTAGGAGGAATTAGCTCTTTTCACTAGATTTCTTGGACCCGTTTGTCAAACTGCCATAAACCACTTATAAGTGCTTATTCACACAAGCCGAGGCAAATATGTGGAGGAGATTGTCTCGTTTTGCGGAAAAGCACTGTTGAACGTGCGTATGAAAATAAGCCACTGCTTGCCAAACAGGGTCAAGATCAGATTTTGTTTGAGTACAAATTAACATCAAATTTGCCAACATCCCCAAAAGTAACAGTTAGCTTTTTATTTTTTTTATATGAAAAGTTTTGAAAAGAGGTTAAATTTAGCCACGATATAAGAGCAGGGCGAAATCTCTTTTCCTTTTAAGTCATAATAATTGTCGGTAGGGCGGGTCGTCAATTATTCTTATGTATTTACCTACGCACTTGGAAACTATAATATCTCCTCCTACGATCAGAAGTTTAAACACTTTACCATTTAACCCAGGATGCCGTTGGCTTTCTAGGCACAAGAGAACGAAGAAACAATAGCTATTAGCTTATATAGTTGTTCGTTACTTATTTGATCTATTTATTGATCAGATCGTAACAATTTTCATGAAAGGATAGCTTGTATGATTTTACATGATATCCATGTATTAATTTTAGTTATTAATATAAGAGTCAATTAATTTTTTATAGAGAGATTAAAAAAACTAATTAATTTATTATTTATTATTTTTTTAAAAGTAATTTTCACGCAAGGTCACGCTTGTACAAGTCCACGAGGTCATTATATATTTCTCCAATAATTTTCCTTTGAAGAATGTGTAATGGACCCAAAGATGACAGAGGCAGAAGCTACATCAAGCAATGACCCAAGAGATTTGGGAGCCCACGATCAGGCGGCCCAGATAAGGGAAAGCT
>JANTPZ010016333.1:0-11765 GCA_025593235.1 Vachellia pachyceras | reverse complement strand
CTCTTTCCTACTTTTTCCTTCTTCATCTTTCCTACTATTTCTTTCTTCTCTTTCATCTTCCTACTTTTCATTCTTTCTCTTTCCTCTTTCTTACCCACTTTTTTGCTTTGGAATCCGTAAAAGCTAATAACTTCCCAAACGTAAATCACTTTTCAAAACCTAGGTTTTGCTTCGGAATCTGTAAAAGCTATTTTCTAAAATCTATTCTCCAAAACCTAGGCCTTACCTCGGAATCTGTAAAAGCTATTTTCAAAATAGCTTCCAAACAAGCCCTTAATAGTCTTAAAAATAGCTCTAACTATGCGAGAGTTCCTCTTGCAGCTGTTTGTTCAGTTACCCAACAAAACTTTCATAAATTTAATTTATCATAAAGGCATATTGCATGATTTCCCATGCAATTTCAAGCAACTGATTACTTGACAATGGTATATTCCTCAGGAAACTTAGGAAAGTAATTTTGCTTCAAAAATTACATCCACAAATTTATAAATGGAGTCAAAAAAATAAATAAATGTTTAGCAGAGAAAATAATACCTCTTTCAAGATCTTGGATCTACTTTTCAATATCCTAGAGTGTTCAACAGTAGCATCTGACATGTTCGTTGCTTTCTCATCTCCAAGACCCAGCAACTTCTTTATCGCGTATCTAACAGTACCATGAGGTTTGCTTAATCCTGCAAAGCTATTAAATGAGTCAACCAAAAATTGCCGGTTTAGAATCAGGAACCCAAATCTGAGAGCACTATTAAGCATCTTCAGAGACAATCCTCCAAAAAGAGAGACACAAAATGATGGTTCGCATGAAGAACTCAGCTTTGACAAACATGGCTCCAAATTCCAGCCTCCCAAGACATCACAGTCAAATTCTAAACCTGAGAATGATGTATCAAGAATAACTCTTGCCCCAAATTTAGCACAAGTGCTTAAAATCTCTTCAATTTCATTGTTGCCATATACTAAGCCTGTTGGATTGATTGTTGGACCAGAAATATACACCCATGGTTTGTTTACAGTCTCAAGGAAACGAGTGAGTGTATCCCATGTGAGCTTAAAACCTACACTGACATCGGTGGGGATCATTTCTATTTTAGCTTTCAAGAATGTGGCAGCTGAAACAAGGTTCCCGTTGGATCCAGCAGGAAAACAAAGAGTGCCACCTTCTTTAATGCAGCACAGGACTAGTTTGTTAAAAAGAGCTCTTGAATTGTCTGCATAAATAAAGTCCGCATTGTTATCTGTTGGGAAACCATAGTTACTCTTGACAAACTGTTTGATGCTAGGGGTGACATCGGTTTCAGATTCAGCCATGTTTTGCCTCACAAAACTCTCGAAAATAGCAGCCTTGATTGGAGATGGTGTAGGCAAGAAGCTTGAATCAACATCCATGTGGATTATAGACCCATTCTCTACCTCATCAATTGACAGCTCCGCCTTGTTCAAGACAGATAAGGCTGAACCAGAAAATCCTATCATATCAACTGATTTGACATCTTCACGGTTTCTCTGAATGACAGGGATAGAAGTGATTAGAGAATCTTATAGGCCATCAATACTTCCTCGACAAGTTATGAATGAATTGATCTCATGTATAGATTGACTGATTTAAATTTTCAAGGGAGAATTGCATTTAGGTCCCATAATAGCGAATTAATTACTCTAAAGTCTCAAGAGGTTGTTAATAACAAGTCGAGGAGCACCGTTGACAAGTGAAACAGCTACCATTAGCAACCTATTGAGACCTTAGAGTAATTAATTCATAACGCGAGACTTTAAAATAATTCTCCCAATTTTCAATCTTGTTGGTTCCCTGGAGTCTCTTCGGGAAAGAGTTAAGGATCAAAGCTCAAACGTGGCCTTTCTAAATATCAGGTATGAAGCTGATTCATTGACCATGAATCAGTTCATGCCTTATACTGAAAGTACTAGTATCTTCTAAAATGTCATTTATAATGTACTTGATAAATTTAGATGCTTCAAAAACAGGGTATTCCTAAAGACTTGTTGACTAAAAACATAACAGAAGCAACAAACCTGAGAAGGTGTACGTCGGTCCAAAAGCTGGAAAGCAGTAAGCTCATGAAATATACAACCATAATATTGTTGACTAATCAATGAAGTATTGCCTCCCAGTAGTTCTACAGTTTTAGATAAGGCATTAAAGAGGGACTCGTCCTCTGAAATGACAAAAGCAACTTCTAAATCTGGATAAACCTGGACAAATGGAAATCAGGAAATCGTGAAAAAAAGTTGAGAGAAATTGAAGACCGCCAGTAAAGGCTACATCGGTTGGGCTGTTAACATGGCGTTTTACCTTATTTTTCACCAATCCGCACATAATTGCAACGTGAGGAGGAAGGCAAGTTCCTGCAACATACTTCAATACCCCACTGGATCTTGGCAGGCTGGATAGCTCAAAGTGATCAGATATGTCTATGAATAGACGAGATCCAATCTCTTGTGTTGTATGTAGAAGGTGCACAAAAGCAGAACTAGTAACAGCCTCAAAATGAGCGATCCCAGTCACAACCACTTGTGGCTTCAACCACTTGATCAATTCCATCATTAAGTCTGACTGTCTAGGAGCTTCAATCACCATAAGTGTATCCTCTGAGGAATCACAAGTTTCTGTACCCTGTGAAATACATAAAAGAAAAATTAGGTTATATGCACAAATGCAAAAATAAATGAACTCGTTGTTATTGATACAGCATTTTCATAGACTAAAGGACGATCCAATCTGATAGAACGCTTGTAACAGTCATTTCTATAAAGAACAGCATCCGATAGGTTATAAAGGACAGCATATGGGATTTCTAAAAGCACGAGAGAACAAAAGTGGATTTCACTTCTATTCCATACCTCAATCGCTAAAGATGTCAGCCACTGCCTAGGTAGGTGTCGAGTCAGATGTTCATCAACAACTGCAAGGCGAGGAGAGAACAAGCGGAGAACGTTCTCAATTGCTGTGGTTCTAGAAGGAAAGATGGCCACATTCTTGCACAAGATTTTGAAAGGCGTGTTAATGGGAAATTACACTGTGATTAATGCCATGCACACCTATTTATTCTATAACATGGCTAAATAAATATAAAGCACTGGTTTCTTCTTACATTGGCTGTAAGTGGAATATGGTGATATGTTTTCATAAACTCTGCAATGAGACTGCGGAAACGCTTACTTCCAACTGGTGGCTCATAGGGAAAATGCATATTCTCTTTAAGAGTATGTGCAAGATGAGCGAGGAAAGGAATCTTCTCATCAGCAACAGAATCATCCTTGAAGGACAAATCTAAGGAACTACCGATCTCTTGGAATCCATTTTTGAGAAAATCAAAGATAACCTTGACCTGCAATATGAAGCATTGTACTTCAAATCTTTTGTGTGGCAGTAGATATTTTCTTTGGGAATTGACAAGCTTTTGTGAAGTACCCACCTTAGTAGGTTGCTGAAGTTGGCAACTGTAAACTGATAAAGCATGAAAAATGCTGCCACCAGCCTTTCCATAAGCCCATGCTGACCGTGCACAAATTGGCTGATCTCCAGAAAGCCCCATAAAGAACTCAAAACGGTGAGGACTGTTCTTCTCAATCTCAACTAAGGCTGTGATATCTGTGTCACCAGCCTGTTCAGAAAGATCCCAATAAGCTTTTTTCCCACAGCTGAAATCATATTCAGTCAAACATCTGTTTGCTCACCTGACTAATTTTGGTCTGCCAAATCTTTGTAATGCGGAAACCCCGACGTTCAAACAGGCGGCTACAAACTCCTTGGCCTGGGCGGCCCCCCATATTAAAAATCATAATTCCAGTTGGTTTGATAACTTCTATACCCTCTTCAACTGCCCTAGCTATTAAACCTAAGCCAAACTGATCCTCAACAAAACCCTAGACAGGAACAAAACAAAATAAGCATTTCTATAGCCAGAAGATCTCTACCACTGGATGAATAATGGGTAACTTGTGCAGGCAAAACTGATGTCTGAAAAACAAGGCCCTTGTTGCTTGGCAAGCAATTAAGGAAAATATTAAGTAAAATTTAAGCATCGAACACAACAATAAAGCATACTTGCCTATCTGTAGACAACTTGCTTTTGCAAAACACAAACAGAGTTACAAAGAAAAAATAAATAGTTTCAATCAAAACTTTCTGGAACCTGAGAACAGTGGAACTTCAGAGTTTTGGCGTTTGGCATGCAAAAATAAGAGTATATAGATGCGAATTTCCAACCCAAATGAAGATGAGAAATACAATAAATAAGGAATTTTACCTGAAGTGCACAATAATTGCTTAACGAATGGAGAAATTCCTCACTTGCATTTTCTGTAATCATCTTAGACATTGCATCTGGATTTGGATTCAGAATCTGCCAAAAGGCAAACACCGAGAATGGTCAACTTAAAAAACGCCACTGGCTAAACTGAGTTCATTTAGTCTTGATCATTAGTGGAGCAACTTCGTCTAAGGTGACAAGATCTTAATCATAACAATAAAATAGATTCAAAGTAAATGCTTTTTTGAATCAAGAAATATAGCATGAAAAAATCATAATAGATGAATTCCTATGGCTCAGAATTTACAATTAATATGGGCCGTATACAAAGAACTTTCTAACTGATCTTCAAAAAGAATCGTCCAAACCTCCCACTCTAACTGCCTGATTAAATGGAAAGGGGTCTAGTTAAGAGATTATCATGACAATAGAATCTTGCAGGTACAGAGGTACCTCACCTAAAAACCTGGGCATAAAAAGGCATATGGAGGTGACTTGCAGAAATCATGAATATCCCCATATAACAGTCTAGATAATTTCCTTTACATGCAATTGTTCAGGAAATACCTGAGGTATGCATCCAACAATTCTGTCAAGTTGAATTTCATGATGCCTGATGTATGATAGAAGATCAGATTCATGGAACTCTACCCTGTCCAGCAAGGTTTTCTTCTCCTCATCATAGATAGGCTGGCCTTTTTCATCGAGAGCATTTAAGTATAAATTTATCCAAGAAACCTTTACAGCTCTAGGATTAATATCAAGACCGTAAACCTGCATGAATGAGCATCAGTGAGTGAGCTGCAAAAATATTAACTGAGAGTGCTTCCCAAAAGTAATAAAACGTAAAGCTTTGGCATCTACCCTCTACTAATATACTAGATTACTAATCTATCAATCCTGTAGGAAGACCAATTATGACGCTTGACTTGTGAATATTACATATTGGGTTAAATGATGTGTCTGTTTACATTTAATTATTTCACCAAGTAATTTGAATTTGAACTGTTTTAGTAATCAAGTGTTATGAATCTTGAATTTGAGTTTCATTGGAGGCCGTGTGAACTGATGGGGAAGGCGTGTTTCATATTTTTTGTACATAATGGAATATTTGGCATCCCTTTCAAAGAAATAACTGGACTTAGAGGCAATATCTTATATCCTCACTATCAGGTCCATGTCAAGTGTATCAGTTTTTCCAACAATAATATGACAACTGCATGGTTTAATCGGGGAGCCATGCAGTTATTTGCAAAAAAAAAAGTACACATGTTTAGTTATTATTGGAGGCTTATACATGTGTTATACCTGCCATCAAAAATATAAATAATTCCTTAATAAGTTTTTTCCCAAAAGAAAAGGGGATCTTGATCCCTTTGGGAGGGGAAATGAAAGAGAAAGAAGGAAAAAAGAAAGTGGGACCTGGTGAAAGCCGCACAAGTTTTCCCACTTTCGTTTTTCTTTTAGCTGTCTTCCAATTTCCCAACATGAAGGGACCCACGGCTCTTCACACCATAAAAAGTTTGTTCAAAGACAATAACCTTATAACCTAGTAGCATGTAAGCTCGCTAGTAAGTAGGAGGTCACGAATTTAATCTCGCTCTTGCAGTCCACACCCCATTAATTTGGAGGAGGGGGGGGGGAAGAGTTTGTTCGTAGCTGCAAAGCTAACCTTGGAAGGAAGCCACTTATCAGCCACGGCAAGAGATATCCATCCATTTCCACAGCCCAACTCAGCAATAGTCCTGTCCTTGAACATGGAGTGTGGATGCCTATTAAGACCTTCAAAAAAAGTAAAGGACCAGTCTTCTGGGACAAAAATGCTAGGGATCACCATCGATGTCAATTTCTTTCTTCCATGGTATCCTGCATATAGCCAAAGAGAAACACCAGAGGATTACTGACCAGCCCATGGTTTGTCTTCTCTTCACATTCTAATTTTTTTTAATACATACGTAGCATAACCTTGTTGCATGTTCTTCTTCATGAACTAGGAGCAGTTCAATATCGGTAAACTTGTAAACTAAAAAGAATGACAAAAGGACAACAAAAAGGGTGGCACATGTTAGACATTTATACAGAGAGACGTTGGAAGATATAAAAAAAAAACGAAGTTTGTGAATACTTAACGGAAGGAAGAAGAAAAAAAAATGGACTGGAAGCGAATGCGCTTCAAGTCGAAGGAGACGCCGCTTTATCCGTTTTGAAAATAAACACAAGCAGAAAGCGAGAAAGTCACAAAATCGTCTTTGACGACATGACTTCCCCTCACTTTTGTTTACCATCCTTTAACAGCATTCTATCTCAATACGTGCTGTCATTAATACAAGAGATGAACATTAAGGGATATACGTTACTTTAAACTTTAAAGTATCTATGATTATATTTTTTTCTTCAAACAATTGATTTATAACGTAACAATCTACATAAATAAATATTTTTAAATAATCTATTTAACTTCCATGCAAGTTAACTGGATTTCCGCTGCCCGAACAGAATACACAGCAAGAAGACTTGAGTCTGCCTCAACCTCGATACAAAAGTTGCCTCTTTTGTCAAACAAATGTTAAAAAGGGTTAAAATCCACAGTCAGTTTCCCTTTTTACTTTTGGCCCGAAACAGCTAGTTCCGTTTTGTTTGTTTGATGGTTAAATGCAATTCATGTGTTGAAAATAAAGGGCAAATGGCCAAACTAGTATCGAGTTCCCTCTGTTTCAAATAAGGAGGAAGGGAAGCAAAGGGTAAGACGAAATAAAGCCATTATATAAAGTTGCTTTTAAGGGATCAAACCAACCAAACGAAAATGGTTATGTGGACACGTGATGATATATTGGGCTTGTAAGGATAGTCATCTTCATTTATACAGTTTAGCTACTCTGTTTCGCCTTTTTCCTGGAAAGGATCCACAGAAAATGACACGCAGAGGAACTTTGTTGAATACTGATTGGCTGCTAAGAAAATACCAGAATAAACAAATAAAAGAGGCAGGTCACTCTCTGATTCAGCCTTCTCACGAGCTCTTCACCTTTCTTTTTTTGTTTTTTAAGTTAGCCAGGCCCCGGTCAAACTTTCTATTTACACACACAGATTAACTCAATCCTTCGAGCAACCGAATGGGTTAAACTAAGAACAAAGAATCAAAGCGACGATTATAGAGACTCAAAGATGGTATAACGAGACGAGAAGAGGAGGCAATGTCGATCAAATACCTTCGTGTTGGTCCAAGATAATGTCTTCGATCAGAAAATGGTAGTTCTGAAAGCACTGATCGCGCTCCTCCTTGGTGCCAAAACGCTTCTGCACGTCCGAAAGAAAGATCCGAGCTCGGGCTCGGGTATTTGGATCCTCCAGACGCTCCAAAACCGACCGGAGAGCACCGTACGCGGCGTCGCCGGAATGCTCACACTGCTTCAGAAACTCTTGCACCGATCCACACACATCCTTCTCTGCCATGTCCTTCTCTGCTTTACTTCTCTCCTTCTACCTCTCTAACTTGAAGAGCTCAAACTCTATACAGAGAAGAGATTGCAGAGACCAAACAGGATCACGTCTCACTGTATGAATCGAATTTGCGTATTTGTTATATATTCAGCAAAACGTGACTACTAATTATGTTAAATAATCATAATTTTACCGGGTCAACGAAGAAAATAATTAAAAATTTAATTATTTTATATTTATTTGCCAATGGAGCCGTATAAATATATCTGGATGAGCAAGTGCAACCATGTGATGCATATTAAACTACATGCAAAGTTATACTCAACGTACCATCGGGCGTTGGGGTGCAGCAGTCAAGACGGTTGACACTTCCCCAGGTGATTGAGTATTCGATTCCTGGAGTCACGCTCGAGGGGAGGGGATATCCACCCTTGGTGCAAAGGGATGCACATAAGTATTCCCCACTCCAGATTAATCGGTTGCCCCGGATTACCTAGTCCAGTTGAAAAAAGGCCAGGGACTCGGAAAAAGACGTCAGATACCGGAGGATTCCGGGGGGCCATAGGCCGTATCCATATGATGTTCACCAAGAAAAAAGTTATACTTATTACTATAGCCATAAATCTTAATTATGTTAATAATTAAAATGTGTGGTGAGGGATAATTGACTTTTTTAAAAAATTAAAAGACTAAATAAATTACTTAATTATAATATATATTTTAAAATACTCGTGTATATCATTAGATTATATGTCAGTTTATAAGTTGAATAAATTAATTTAAAGAAAAATAATAAATATATTAGTTAATTAAATTTATTAATTTAAAAAAACTTGCTTTCACCTGGGTAGTAATTAATCATAAGGATGGGCTAATTATTTAATTAATTCGTCAGTTTATGGGCTCACCCACGTTATGCCAACTACAGCATATACAGAACAAGAAAGTGACTGGTTTAATAAAGTAGTAAACATGGTAGGGTTGGTAAGGGCTACTACCAGCATTCCTCAAGGTGAGGATTCGAACCCTGGGATTAACAGCCGCGATAATTAACGCAACCTCAAAGAGATGTCCCATCGGTACTTCGTTACCACTGTAAGATTTCATCGCAGAGGGGTCCGGATTAATCTGGAGCGGGCAATGAACCCAGGATACCGCAGGATACCGGATGGTTTATACCAAAAAAAATAATAAAGTAGTAAACAATAGACCTTAACATTATGGTTAATTGGTTATTGTAATTAAGACTTACAAAATTGAGAGAATTACCCAGAGGTCCCAAGTAAGGGAATTTGTTACAAAATGGTTCAAAGAGATTGTTAATGATTAGTTGAGAAGCACCATTTACAAGTGAAGCAACTACCATTAACAACTTCTTGGAACCATTTTTTAACACATTCTCTTATTTGGGACTTCTGGGTAATTCTCCCTGTAAAATTTTTCATTACATGGAAAATTCTTCTTATAAAATATCTATAAAAAGACACAGAAACTGATGTCAGAAAATCTATATTCCATTTACGAAACGAAAGCATGCAGGGACTCCTTTTTCAAAAGTCAACGTAAGCCCCATTTGCTGCATGGCAAAATTACTTATTTCTTGTGTCATTATTTTCGTGATTTTTAATGTAAAATCAAATGCATTTAATTAAGTAAGAAATTTAATAAACCGGTATGATAAAAACAATAAGACAATATAAAAATTTTCTCATGGTATTAAATTTTACAGCATAATTTTCATAGTTTAAAGAAGAAGAGGAAAAAAAGGCCATGGTACTCAATAATAGAATTCACAATACGCCAAAAACGGATATTACTAAATTATTTTATAATTGATGTGGCAAGGACAATTTATTCAGGGAGAATCACAGAAAAAAAGAAAGGATAAATCAAAATTTTGAACTTGCCTTATCCCAAATCAATGATACTGGCCAAATGCCAATTTAGACATGTGAATGAAAAGACAATATTACCTTAAAATATTAAAAAAAAAAAAGAGGAAGGGAGGAAGATGCAGTATTTGAAAATGTACTGAAGAAAAAGGGATAAGGGTTTCAAATCATCTCTGCCGTGTTGAAGAGTGCAGTCAAGTGGGGTTATTGCCGTGGAGAGGAGACGTTGGTGAGGAGTTAGCGTCGATAGGGATTTGAATATATTGAAAATAAGTTTTTTATTCAAATGAGTTAAAAAATTGGTTCAAATGAACTTATGGGGCATAAGGTAAAACTCATTGGATGTTAGAAAATGTGAGTTTTATTTAAATGGGTAACAAGAATTAGTCAAATGAAACTTATAATATAAAGTATATATGATATCTTTAGAGTTTATTCAAATATGATGAAGATAAATTTTTTATTCGAATGAGGAATAAAAATTATTCGAATGAAACTTAAAATCTAAAGTGTAATATCTTCAGAATTTATTTGAATATATTGAATATAAGCTTTTTATTCGAACGAAGCTTAAAAGTTTAAAGTGTGATATTTTCAACACATCAATTTGAATGTGTTGAACATGAAACGAATACGCCAGTTATAGTGTGCAACTGATGCCTAACCAAAAAAAAAATTCAAACAAAAAGGTGGTGCTAATTGTTAGTTGTTGTGTAATTGATGCCTAGCAGAAAGGAAATTTAAAAAAAAATTAGAAAATGATGCCACTCGACAATATTCTTCGACAAATAGAGATAGGGTCCGTTTGGGAAAATGGTGGAGAAGTACTTTTACCATTTACTAGGTAAATGTGTGAAGGAGATTATCTCGTTTTACGGAAAGATACTGTTGAACATGCTTTTGGGATGTTTAAACACTTTGTCAAACGAAGGCATAGTGTGAAACCCTTCTTCTTTTCCTTTGGTCCACTATGAAATGATATGTCTTCCTCTCTCCCTCTCTTTTTTAAAAACACATTTAAGGATAATATTGTCTTTTTATTCACATTTTGAAACTCCTATTTGCACAGTACCTGTGATTTGAGATTAGACAGATTCAAAACTCTGACTTGTCCTTTTCTAAATTTCAATGATTTTTTTTCTCTGATATCTTCCATTTATTTATTCTATTATTTTAAAGTACTTTTAGAATTTGTTAATTCTCAATAAGAAGATATCAAATGGGATTTATAGCATAATCATAATCTCCTTTTCTTATAACAATTTTCAATAATAGAAAAATGTTACATTCTTATTTGGGAAACCCTAAAATCACTTTAAAAACACTTTTAAAATTAAAAAAAAACCACATACTTACATGAATTTATGTAAATAACATTAAATAAGTTAATCCATGGGAAACCTTAATTAAAAGCATTTAAAAGAACACTTTCATATAAGTTGAAATAAAATTCATCTTATATATATTTGAAACTCGATAAGATCCTAGACATTAACTTATTTGGAAAATCATCATTCATTCGTAGTTAGTAGTGGGAAAATGGGCTCAGCCCGCGGGTTGAGCCCGCCAACCCGCGGGCTGAGCCGAGTTCGGGCTGCCAAAATGGCAGCCCGAAAAAAGTCGGGCTGCACAGGCCCGACTAAAACGGGCTAAGGGTTGGTGCGGGCTAACCCGCGGGCTGGCGGGTTAGCCCGTTTTTATTTATTTTTTTTAATTTTTTTTAATTCAGAAAAGGGGAGACTTGAACTGAGAAGAAGCCTCGAGAACCTGTCTGTCACAATGTCACTACGCTCACTGTCTTCTCCACTTTCACTCAGTCGCTCGCTCTCGCTCACTGTCTTCTCCACTCTCACACTCAGTCGACAGCTTCAGCTTGGCTCCTCCTCCTCTGCGCGGCGCCTTCGTCTTCTCTCCCGAAAGCCAGCCTTGTCTCGTCGCCTCGCCCTCGCCTCATCTCGTCGCCAGCGTCGTCCCAAAAGCCAGTGTCCTCACGTCGCCTCGGTTATCATCGTCTTCCAGATCCAGGCCGCCGTTGGAGTTGCCTCGTCTATCGTTGTCCTCGGCTATCGTCGTCTCGTCTCGTCGCCTGTCATCACGTCGCCTTGACTTAGGTCTCCCCTCCACCTCCTCACCATTGGAGTTGGTACGGGCTGAATGGCTG
>JANTPZ010016332.1:0-10407 GCA_025593235.1 Vachellia pachyceras | reverse complement strand
GCGTTTCTGCTTTTTGATTAATTAACTTTAATAATGAAACAAAATGCATTCCATCCTTATGTAAGAGATTGGTTCAAAAGCAGTATGCATGTCTAATGTGTATGAGTCTTAATGAAAATATAACGAGACTTAGTACTTGTATTTATTTAATGTTATACATTTAGCTTTAGGTGAAGTGTACTTTAAAAAAAATCCAAAATTTGATAACATTTGAGCTTAACTTAGTATCATATCTCCTCATGCTGAATCGCTATATCCCATAAAAAATTCAAAAAGCTTTTATTCAAAAAGAATATTATCTCAAAAGTTTCAAAAATATTAATAGTTAACATTATTTTTTAACCGTTATCGTTTATTTTTCAATGAGGTGGGCTACAATTAGGGTTTTGACAAAATTCAAAAGTGTAAACTGCATAGGCACACACCGCATAACCCATTGGTGATTACAGGCCAATCCATGACCCGCAAGTTGGCTCGTATACCCAACACCTGCCTTAATTATCTTAGCCAAAATTAGTGGTTTGAAGGTAGACAGGGATTCATGATATAGAGAGAGGGAGATTTTTTTTTTGTATAAATCATCCGGTATCTTGGGGTATCCTAGGTTCATTGCCTGCCCCAGAATAATCCGGACCCCCGCGAGTAGATCTTACGGTGGTAGCAAGGTACCGATGGGACAACCTCTTTGAGGTTGCGTTAATTATCGCGGCTGTCACTTCCCAGGGTTCGAACCCTCGCCTTGAGGAATGCTGGTAGTAGCCCTTACCAACTCTACCAAGCGTTCATTGGTAGAGAGAGAGAGAGAGTTGAAACTGAAAGTAAATGGATCACTAGCTTACGTGGTTGGAGCATCATGGATCAAACCCAATCCAAGCCCGTTGAAATTTTAATGTTATTACAACTGGCCAAGCCGGGCCACAATCATTTTTTACATTTTAATGAGTATGTTTAGCAATGCTTAATGGCGCTATGTGATTGTGAAATTTGGTTTTGTTCTGGTTGAAGAATGGGTAATGAAGAAGCCTACTATACATGAAACTTTCATCTTCATTCCTCCAGCTCAAAAAATGTTCCACATGCAGCCATTTGGGATTTTTTCTAGAGAAATTCGCCTAAAAATATAAATCACCTCAAATTATTATATTAAAATTCATTTTTTAAGTTTTTTAAAGAAATGAATAATGTAAAAGACCTTTTTTTATTAATTCAATATTTCTTGTATATAACCTCATCTTCAACTTTTAAAAACACACTTTGAGATCTACGTTCTTATATTTTGTGTTAAAGAATTTTGGTTGGTAGATGTAGGTTACTTGCTCTATTATAATAAGTAGTTTAGTTTATTATAATCTCATATTAAATATTGATCAATTCATGCAGATTCAAAATAGTTCTGTCCAAATTGTGATAAACATTGGATCGCCAATAACAATTTTGCGCTCTCCTTAATTATTAAGATCTTCATATAGCTAGGGATTTGGCCTGAAACTTGGCTGTATTATTATTGGAAGAATCGTTAATTATATTAAGATAATTAAATATGCATAGAAAATAGGGAAATTTGTAATTAGGTCCAAAGATTCACAAAATTATTATAAGGTTCCAAGAGTGGCTGTTGAGGTTGTCATTAATAATTTTATCAGCTACTTCTGAGACGTTATAGTAATTTTATAAATATTTAGGACATTTTATTCATTAATTCTCCTATTTAGATTTTGATTGTAAATTTTCATAAAAATAACTCATTTTTAAATTTACAAACTAAAAGACTTGTCTTTTTCACGTATGTAACAATGACTTTCTAACAATTACATTGACAGTGTACACGAGACCAACAAATTAGGCAACATCAAATTCACCAAACATTATTTACATATATATATCTATATGTATCCACAAAAAGTCTATAATACAGAAGAAAATCCAACATGTATGTGTGTGTGTATATATATATCTTCCTCCTCTTTGGGATATTAATTCACCTTAATCGATCAGCTTGAAAGTAGAGGGAACCATCGTTCTTGGAAAGAAGATCGATGAGACGCCATGAACAGTACAGCCACAAGAAGCAACCCAACTCCCCACGGCGTCCCTCCGGCCCTGTGAAACGACTCTTTCTCCGGCAAGGGGATCAATGACGAAGATACCCCTCTTCCCCAATATCCTCCTCCGTAGTTGGACATCAAGTGAAGTACCAGCAGCAGAACCAGAGGGGACACCACGACCACCATCTTCACCTGGTCCACCAAGCTCTCAACTTTTTGCTCGTAGTTCGAATACCATGAGAAACCCAGCAACATGAACGAAGTAGCAAGGAAGAAACAGAGATGAAAAGGCATGCAAGAATGCTCAGAAGAGTGATACGCCATTTTTGCTAATGGAGGTGATGATCAATGTGAAGATGATTATCAGAAAGAGGGTTATATATATATAGAGAGAGAGATTCGTTGTTGGAGAATGAAGACGATGGAGAAGAATGCTTCAAAGGGGTGAATGGTATGCCGTATGGCTTTGTTTATTGGGCAAGGTTCGTACTTTTTCGTAAGACAGACTCTGAAAAACCTGAATATTAAAAGGCTTTTATGGACAAACAAAAACAGAAGTCGGTGACGTTAATGGTGTACTGTACTAATTAACTATGCTAGATGGACAAGATACGAATCACAGGCTGACACGTATCACCGACCAGGGACCAGATTCACTCTCGGAAATCACAATTTTATGGAGATTCTTCTGATCCAGCATGTTACTTCAATTTCAACTATATTATATTAAAGTCACTAGGGACTAGGGATCATGTTGCACCAAACGAATTGCATAATTAATGTATTGAATGTTTATAAGAAGGTTCGTCTCATTTTGATCACATCATTTTCAATTTATTGAATGGGGATTATGATGAAAACTTACTTAATTATATATTATAAATGATACAACTTACGTTATTTTATTGATACTAGATAATGGACTCGTTTCAAAACGCATGTTTTTAATATTATTTTTTCACAAAACGAGATAAATGTCATTTACATATTTATTTCGGTTTGCATAAAAGTATTTTTCTACCGCATTTTCAAACGAGTACAATGATGTTATACCTTATAGAGTCTTAAAAATGAGTTGTACGTTTATAATTAAGTAGCATGACTCTATACATATTGTTATTGTTACTATTAAGAATATTATTTATGTAGACTTTCAATGTTGTCTAAATTGGATTAGATATTAAACTATCACCTGAACATGTTCATTAAACCGTAATTGAGTCGTTCTCAATTAAAATAATACATATGATGACAAAATAAATAGCATAGACAATATTTACTGGCTAGTTCTTGACCAATTCATTTCTCCTTATTTTTGTTGGATGCTCGAGTTCAACCATAGATCGATCAGTCGCCAGCTATTAGTCTGCAGTAATTCTGACAGCCATACTCTAATAACTTGCTCAATCAATCTCTACATTTGTAATATATAGAAGGCTTTTTAGTTAGAAACAATGGACTTGTTTGGTAAATCTGTTGGGAGAACGGACACAGATTCTGAAGTAAATATGTGAGAGGAATTTTGTCTCGGTAAGCGTAGAAATGGCTTTTGGATGCCCAAACGGGCTATCCAAACAAGCCTAATAATGGACTTTTTTTATGATTCAATTTATTCTCTTAAAACGAGGGGAATTTGTACGTGTTCAAAGCTTTATGCACAATCTTATGGCTTAAGTAACTCCATCATGCTTTCTTGCCATCAAATGTTCACCTAAGTTAAGCCTTCTTAATTTTTCTTTTATCGTTAAGACCGTAAACATTTGGATTATTATTTCTACTCATTTTAGCTTTTGGGGTCATGAATTGATGCTAATATATACAGTTGAGTCTTTTTTTAAGGCGATATGATCATGGATTGAGTCTATGCATGTAGAAACAATATTTTTAATATAAAAGTGAATTGTTTAGCATTTCCCCCCAAACTTATTTGTTTGATTGGTAGTAAAGTGATATGTAATTGAATGATGTACAAGAATATTTCACATTATTTTAATTGAGTAATTTATTTAATCTTGTTAATTTATCAAAAAAAAATCAACTGAACCTTATATTAAGGATATGTGATAGTATCTTCGTAACAAATTAAAAGATACACTAAGCTAACAACCTATGAAAATTCAGACAAAAGAAAAATAAAAAAAAATTTCTGCTGTGATTTTTTTGGGTATGATTGCGTCTGTTTGAAGCTGTTGGAGAGGGCTGGATGATAACTTGGGGGCCCAATTTTATTTCTTTCAGTGAAAAATGGGCCAGATTCCTGGACTAAACACTACCTTTCACCTGTCTTGATCAGCCCAAATAAAATAAGTTCTCTTGACCCAGAAGGCAAAAAAAAAGTGTTATGAAAATGTGAAATCCCCCTTATTCACCATAAAAAGGTGAAATTTCTCAGTATGGATCTACTTAATATACGAGTTAAATAATTAAATTATAAATATCACTAAAATTAGTTAAGTTAATTATTTGTAGAGAATCAATTTTATGTAAAATATAAGTTTCAATGATTTGCATACTACACTTTGAAAAGGCTTTGGTTTTGTAAGTAAGAGTGATTCTACATTTGAAACCAAATTGAACCCTCAAGAATGATACATTACAAACAAATGATGTTGTGTGTCTCAAGACGACCGGAGATTTTAAGATATTCCGAAATTGGGGAGAGTGTGTGTACGGGGAAGAGGTTGCGTCATGAACAGGGGAAGATGACGTAATGATTGACGCGACACGTGTCATCCCCATGTTCCTCCCAAAACCCACCCACACACAGCAGCGTCGGCCGTAGTGGGGTTGGTGAAGTGAGCCACTGCGGGTAACGTGCCTTCAGTAATCAATTCCCTTTCCCTCTGCGTCCACACTTTCACTTTTTAAAAGCCATTGATCACTCTTGAGCCTTCTTCACACACTAAACCCACAACACTACAAACCCCTCTCATCTATCCATCTGTATCTATATAACTATACATAGATATACATACACACACTGATTATTCTGTTGGCCAAACATGGTCTTCTTCTTCTTCTTCTTCTTCTTCCCCAATGAGTACAGTCGGAATCTGGTGGTTGCACTGGCAGTGGCGGCGGCGGTGATGAGTGGAGCCATGGGGGACTCGTCGAAGGAGAAGGAGGAGTGCACAGAGCAGCTAGCGGGGCTGGCGACGTGTCTTCCTTACGTGGGAGGGCAGGCAAAGTCTCCCACACCAGATTGCTGCACTGGCTTGAAGCAGCTGCTGAAGAACAACAAGAAGTGTCTGTGTGTCATCATCAAGGATCGTAACGATCCTGACATTGGAAGCCTGCAGATCAACATCACTCTTGCCATGTCCCTCCCTAACGTCTGCAACGCCCCTTCTAACGTCTCCAAATGCCCCGGTATATATAATTGGTTTCATATTCCACATCACGTCTTCACTCAAAATCTCTCTTCATCATCTTTAAATGTCTTCATTCATAACCTTTGTTTTTTTTTTCTTGTTCTATGGGGAGCAGAGCTGCTGCATATGGATCCTAAGTCACCGGAAGCTCAGATTTTCTATCAGTTGGACAAAGGCTCAAACAAAAGTGGCGGCGACGCTCCTGCCTCTGCCCCTACTTCTGCCGGTACTTCAATACTCTCCCAATCCTTACATTTTTCATCCGATAAAAAATAATCCAGAAGATCTTTCCAATGGCCATTTGGAAGTTTTCCAGGACACTCTAAACCCCTGACGTAGTTTTTTAAAACGTGGCAGGATTCCCTTGCTGATGAAAATGTTCCTCCATTGATTTATCTACATGTTCGTCAGCTAACGGTTCACAATTTGACAATTTAACGAAATAATGGGTTTGTTTGGCTTTTCATTTGCAGAAACCAAATGCACATTTTACAGTATTTTTTTGTAAAACGAGATAATCCCCTTAATATATTTACTTCGACTTACGTAAAAGTATTTCTCTACCGCGTTTCCAAACGGTTACAGATTGCCCCCTTTTAAAAACTTTAAGGTCCAAAACTTCCAAGTGCTCAGATGTGAAAATTTTTAAGTTATTTCTTACCCTTTTACCCTTTTCCGTTGTATAATTAAGATTACTCTCTCACTCCGGTGCTTAATGTAAAACCTATTTATATAATTAGATTAAGGAAGTTAGTTAATACGCTGTTCCCCCTAGAATACCCTTGTCATCCTCTTGAATTCCCGCTACCCCTCTTCTAATTGTTGGTTATTGTCCAGGTGGCCGACGACATTAATAATAGGGTAGATGAGAAAAGGATGAACAAGCATGGAAAATATATTTTATATTAAATATCAAGATTAACCCCCAATCAGATGCTGCATTAATTATGAGAGGATATTTTATAAGAAATAACTAATTTTCACCAAATTCATTCATTTATCCAAGTGTTTAGTTTACTTTTATCTTTGGTGTATTTTGGAGGGTTGACACAGAAATAGAACAACGAATATGATATTGGGCCTGTTTGGTAACAATGAACTTATTTTCATAAGCACGTTTAACAGTACTTTTCCGCAAAACGAGACAATCTCCTCCACATATTTGCCTCGGCTTATGTGAATAAGCACTTATAAGTGGCTTATGGCAATTTGTCAAACGGGCCTATTGTTAGTGTGGGATGCAGCTGCAGGAGGAAGTGGTGGGAAGAGTGGAAATGGAAGCAGCAGCCAAGAAGCAAGTGCCCCACAGAAGAATGAAGCTTTCACTATTAGCAGGAGCCTATTTGGGCCGCACGCTTTCCTGATTGGGCTTCAAGCTTGGGCTTCACTTGAATATGGATCACCCCCTTTTCCTCTTTTTCTTGCTTGAGCTTTCTGTACTTTGAATCACATGCTGTGGGGTGATAGTCATGTTGGATAGTGTTATTGTTGGTTGTGGAGGGAATAAAAAAATGGAGTGGATTCAAGCTACCAACCTAATCCTTTCCTTTTTTTTTTTGATGATGATAATAATGTGTTAACTTTGCCACTCAAGGACATCACACATAGGGCGCATTTGAAAATAAGTTACCTTTACAATCGATTTACGGTTTATAATGTGAGTATGTGAATGTAGTTTTATTTCTACTTACGTGAACATGCTTTTATAACGTTATGACAAACATGTCTATAGAATAAATGAGATCTCAACCTCTTGTTTTGTTTATGAAGCATCCTCGTAAAAATAAAAAATTTTATCTTTTGTTTATCATGGCATGATATATATGGAACTTAACTGAACTAACTTTCAAGGTTGGCTGGTAGCGCCAACTAGTGTTAGGGTTGCCGTGAGAAGTTAATGTTTAGGAGAAGTTCAACTCAAAAGTCTTTGTACCCTCTTAAATAAGAGGTGTTGACCATAAAAACAAAAAAGAGCAGTTATTTTGTTTAATAAATTGTTTTATTTATTCCCCCCCTATTTCATCATATTACACTGCTTTCTATTTTTAATATAAAAGTCAGTTACTTTTTTTTTACCATTATTAGTATTCTCAAAAACATCAACCATTTCATGTATTACGCAGTAGTATATAATAATTGATCAAAATAGTTTAAAAGTAAAATAATTTCAAAATTTATTTATACTCCAAAGAAGCCAATTAAATAGTATTTCACATTTTTACGTAAAGTCAATTTATTCAATAATTACTCTATCATCGGAAGCTGCAAGTCAGTAAATAACGAATAACGCCACGCGTCTGTCACATGACATCGTTTAGGGATGCTGCGAGCGATGGCCCATCAACTCGGGAGGAAGGTGGAGGGATTCAGACGCTATCCCCACCGAAAGCAGCCACAAATGACGACAGATATTTATTTATTTATAATCGCTTCCTATATTCCGTTGAAAAAGTTAATTAATTATAGTGAAAATAATAAAAAAGAATTTAAAAAAATGTAAAAGTTTAAATCCGGTGTTCAGGGTAAAATAAATTGTGAATTAATTATCAAAAATTGTAATACACGGGTTTGGATTTTGAATTCTTTTTTAATCATTTTACCTGAGTAATAATGCGTAGAATTATTTTGCAATATTCCTCGATGTTTTTTTGCCAACATTGTTTATCGATGTTGATTGATATATATGACAGCCATTTACTATAATTTGGGATCTCCCGGGGAAATAAACTTAAAATCTCCGAAGATTTGGAGAAGAACACATTCGCCTAACAAAAAACGAAATCTTTTCGAAAGGACTGACGAATGCTGCTGCTTATCGTGGATTCAAGCATAATATATGAAAGGCTTCTTCCAGGTATGTCCATTTGATATGGATAATTGTTGCCTGTCTTCTTGGAAACTGGCACCGTAGAGCTTAGAAGGTCATATTCTTGTCTTGACTTTTCTGTCAACTTGGTTCGGTTTCTCAGAGTCGTATTTGAACTGTGAATATGGCTATCTGATTGTTCATGACTGGTTTCCTTTGGTAGCTCCACTCCATACTTCCCTAAGCATAATTCTATTATGTAGTCTGTATTTCTTGAATTCATGCCTTTCGAAATATTTTGCCTCCACCTATTTCGTCTCCCCTTATTTTGGTACTCTCAGAAGAAGGAATTTTGGGGGGTTGTGGGGATGAAGTCAACTCCGTAGTGATCGGAGTGTTATAAAGAAGATGAATTTTCCGACGAATCTACGCAGTTTCGATGGTTCAGTGATTGAATACTAAATATAATTCTGGGTTATATTTCTTTTCGCCAATTGCTCTGGCTCTCCAGCTCTACCTTCACCTTAATAGTTATTCGGATGACAAAGTTACATATTTTACTCCTGGAACGAATTTGGGAGTGTCTGTTTGATGAAAAGCTCTATGTTTTGCTTGCTTTCTGTTTACTTTACTTATATGTCTTCATGCGCTGTGGATTTTACTCAAAATACTGAATCACAAGAAGGAATCAAGATGAAAAAAAAAAGTTTCCAATAGACTTCATTTTTTTAAGATTCAGTTCCTTACTTATTTTGCTTTAGGTGCATTTCTGAGCTTATTCTGTAAAATAAACCCAGAAATAAGTACTTGTCCTTCTTCCGGAAGGACTGTGATTTCAACTTTCTTTCTAAAGTGTCAATTCACGCCTTGCAGGTGTGCTCTTATCAAAGGGGCTTTCATGGGTACTGCTGTTGAAGAAGGCGAAACATATACTAAGCCCCTAGGAAGATGGCCAGTTTTCTATTATGGCATGGGACACATGCTTAATGACATAACTGCTGCTTGTTGGTTTACCTATCTGTTATTGTTCTTGACGGATATTGGATTTTCACCAAGGTACAACTTACTACTATCAAGAGCGTCTTTTTTCTTCCCTTTGTTATTGCACTGGTCAAACAGTGGAGCTGCTTTGTTGCAACTGCTCCTTGATAATAGTGAGTGAAATCTTAACTGTGATTGTGGGGCAATTTGATTGTACAAGTTGATAGTGTATTACATATTAAACTGTTGAGTGCACAAGTACGTGCTTTACTTCAAATTGCAAAGTGCAAAAGTTAACCAAGCTGGGTGCTGTGCTTTTGAAAATATGCTTGCCATATCATTTCCCCATCTCAGGAAGTTGCATTGAATAGAACAAATACACGTTAAGAAAACCTGCGATGGACAACATATATTACTTGCCCATGGATAATTAGTTCAGGCTTTTTTTTATTGTATAATGTATATATTTGATAGAATATAAGGTTTTCAAAACAAAAGGTACACTCTTTTTTTTTTTTGCAATGCCATGAAATCTTGGTCTTCGTTGCTACACGAGTTTGTTTGACTTCTTCCACATTTTTCTCCTTTATTTCTATTGACATTTTCCCTCCTTTTAACAGGGATGCAGCTATTGTGATGCTTTCTGGTCAAGTGGCCGATGGATTTTTTACCATCTTTGCTGGTGAACTGGTATATAAACATTTTCCTCTTTCTTCTACTTCTATCTCCATATTGCTCTAGACTTTGTAATGGTTAGAGTGATACAACTTTCGAGATTTTAGGTTAAGCTGAGTTTTCATTCTGCCACTTTAAATATCAGATAAAATTTAAAAATCCTTCTACTATTAGATCAAAATACCTTCTTAGATTTATTTCCTTGTAACTCCAATTCAAATGGTTGATTTTATTTGCCTCATGCTATTCTACTTCCTACCTAGTTGTTTTGGTTGCTATTCATTTTCTCTTTATTGAGCTTCTCTGACCTTATTTGGTTAGAGAGACTAATTTCTTTTGCCTTGCATGATAGATGGACAGATTTGGACATTTCAAGATATGGCATGGTGCAGGATCTTTGTTGGTGGCTGGTTCATTTTCTTCTGTTTTTGGGGGGCTGTCTACCATGCAAAATCTTCGGTTCCAGTTCATCATTATTTCAAACTGTGAATTACAGTGTGTTTGCTGCAATCTTCAATGTGGGCTGGGC
>JANTPZ010016330.1:0-12944 GCA_025593235.1 Vachellia pachyceras | reverse complement strand
TACATTTTTGCAAGTTTTCTTGCATTAGGATGATTGGATATTCATGTGGATATTATGACATGATCTTTAGGAAGTTGAGACCTTCAAGAGCACATTTGAAAGGTTATTCAAGGGAGCCCTAAAGTGAAAAAGAAAGAGCTAAGATCTTGAGGTAGCAAGACTACTAAACTAAACTTATGTTTTATGAAACTTTGTTGTGAATGATGCATGATTTTTGTGATGAATGAAGTGAATGATGTGTATGAAATGTGACCTTGATTGCTATGGCCATATGCAAATATAAAATGTAGTTTGAACATGTCACATGTTATATGCTCATACACTTGTTTTAAGTTGTAATATGCTTATTCACAATGTTTTTGTTTAGTTAGTTTGCTATTGGGATTTGCATAAATTTCATTATCCCCCAACTAACCATGTATGTGGAAGCTAAAGCAAGGGTAAGGAAAAGTTTATAGATGAATGAAGAAGATGCTCTTGCTTGCATGATTTTTGTATGAATATATGAGTTGCTAAACTCTCGATGAAGTTGATGTGGTTATAACCCTTAAACCTCAACATGAAGTATCATGTAAATATGTGATGATGCATGCATGAAAATGGGCTAAAAGTGCTAAGGAATGGTAAAGAAGTGATCATGCATGTTAGAGGTGGGTTAATGAACCAAAAAGAAGTTTTGGTGAATTTTAAGAAAAGTTGATTTCCAAAGCTTAAGGGTTCCAAAGGCCCTGAAAAACTGATCGGTTTCACGTGAGAAATAAAAATAGCAAACGAGCTTCAAATGAGCTGAAACTTTGCAGTAAGAAACTACACATACTGAGCTTTAAAATTATATAAAGTTTGCGAAATTTGGATGGGTATTCCATGAGATATGATTTTTCAAAGTTAAGGGAAAAATCTGGGAAAAACTGGAAGTAACCATTTGAGCTACAAACTTGATGGAATAAACTGATTTAAATGGGCAAGGATTGAAACCAATTATTATTTTTCCCCTATATATCACTTAATAATCTAAATTTAGAAATTGGAACCACTCCATTTTGATTTTTCTAGAATTAATTATGAATTTTCAAAGTTGGGCCAGAAATATGAAAAATGGGCCAGTGAACAGTAACAACGTTTTTGAAGAAAAAGAAAAATTTTCAAGTTCACTAAAAAGGCCAATTTAAGTCATCCAAAGCCTAATAGTGATTCTAAAGTGATCTAATATGAGTAAATAGGGGAAAATATGAGGTGTTACACCAAGACATAACTAATTGCAAAAACCTTAAAAGAGGTTCAGCTATCTGAAAAGTAATGTTGAGATTTTGATAAGTTATGTCGCAATGAGAAAAATGGAACCGAAAAAGATAAAGTTGTCAACAACAGTTTTGATAAGAATATCACGTGATCAAATGAGGATCTTATATGTGAATATGTCATAAAAGGATTATAGAAAGATGATTGGCCAACAGAAAAGGAAAAAGATGCAATACAATATGATTGCATCATTTTGATATGTGAGAATTACGGACCAGTGGTCCAAATGCATGGAATATAAAGTTGTTATGAGAAATATCAACATTTATGTAAAAGCAAATGTTTTCACAATGGTATGATGATCATAACTCTAACATGTCAGAAGCATGTTTAAGAAAATTATTATCTATATAAACTGCTATATGGACTAAAATAATTTGAGCATATATACAATATTCAAAATGCTATTAAAAATAGTATATGTTGCATTTGATTTTGAAAGTCATGATTTTCGCTTTGATGTTTTGGTTACAAAATTGAATAGAAATTCATTATATCTATTCCATGTTAATTCATATGATTTGTTAATGTTTTGTGTTATATTTTTATTATAAAAAAATTTGATTTTTGCAGATATACAAATGAATAGTGAAACTAAGATTTGATGCAATGATTTAGCATTCCCAAAAGAGATACTGGAGACTTGATGAATATGATTTAAAGATATCACATGATGACAATGTGTCATGCATAATTTAGCCAAGAGGAAGATATGATCTGAAAGACATCAGAGATTATCTACTTGACGAGAATTCAGTATACTCTGTCGAGGTAAAAAGATAAAGGTGATGTTGTTATTAGGGGGAGTAAAAGTGACGATGTTATCATAAGGAGAAGTAAAAGTGATACCATTTCCATGGGGAGAAAAGATCATGATGTACTCTTTTTTCCTTAACCAAGGTTTTATCCCACTGGGTTTTCCTGGTAAAGTTTTTAACAGGTAGTTTCAATATATGTTGTGTACTCTTTTTCTTTCACTAGGTTTTTGTCCCATTGGATTTTTTCCTAGTAAGGTTTTAACGAGGCACAACATTTGTTTATGGATATCCAAGGGGGAGTGTTGTGAAATTATATATGTGTGGATGTCCATAAAGCTCTTTGGATTCCTCTTAGGATCCTCTCCCTCTTGATGCTAAATTCCATAACCTCCAACCCCTTATTATTGCCATGCTTAATACCATAAAGACCATAACCTCTAATGCCTTTATGTTGTATCATAATGTGGGTTAATTCTTTTGTTTATGGCATTGTAACTCTTGGAAGGGTTAAGTGCCTATAAATAGGGTTGTAAAGCAAATGGTTGGATGTACTTATAATCATATGTGAATGAGAAATGCTCTTTTCCACAATCTCTTGTCTCATTTTATTTTCTATGCTCTCATTTTTCGTTTTACAGCAGGATCAGAATAAATATTTATTTAATTCTACTTGTCTTAAGAGTTAGGTCCCATAGATTTCTTTGTCGATTGTTCAACGTGACTTCAACATGTGAACTTTTTATTTATCGATTGACTCAAAAAATAAGTAATTTACTTGTCCGAGGAAAAAAAAGGCATGCTTGTGGAATTTCTCTTACACAGAGAACCCAAAGATTAAAGCCTTGTCTCTACATGCATGCCTCTCATACTCTTACACTATTGTCTTCATTTTCGTTTACATATCAGCTCGAGTTTTATCATCTTTCTTCGTTAATCGATCAACCTGATTCAACTCATCAGGTAAGAAGTATGCTAAATGCTTTCATGTTGGGCAAGTAAAGTAAGATCTTGACAAATTTCTCCTATATTCTTACTAATGATTGTCTCGAATTTCTGAAACTTGCGTACCAGTAGAACAGAGTTTATATTGCCCAACTTGTCTTCCTATTCTATTTTTTGTAGAGAATTTTTCGCTTTCTGAAGTAGTTATGCTTCTGTCATCTATAGATGGTAGCCATTAAAACAAAATAAAATTGAAGTTTTCAAATTTTTTGTGCTTCCTCTAAATGGAGGGGGTTATATGTATTAGGATTCTTCGACAATATACATAAATCCAGCTAATTAAATGGAAACCACACAATTTTGTCCTGTATGAGAAACTTTTAACAAATTTTTCTCCAATGAAGTTTGATATTATTTCAAATTTCTACTTTGTTTTTCTTTGTAACGTTATTAACCCATTACCAAATCTTGGTTTATAAAAGAATCTTCTTTGTGTTAGGTGATGATTACAAGCTTAATATTGGTATTTTTGAAATAGTTTGTTCTTTGAAGAATCCTCGATAGTTAATTTTATTTTAATATACTTTGTTGATTGTTGTGTTTTGACTCTAACAGGATGTGTAAGTTGAATTGTATGTTAATGTGTTTCTTCGGTTCATGAATATTCAGGAATAAGATTCTGTCAGTTTTTTTCTTGCTAGCCTTTGCAAATGAGTAAGACAACAGACCTTCCTTTGATAGACCTTTTCTACTTAAACCATCCATTTTGGTGATTTATTTTGCATCCACTCATCGCTAATTTTGAATCCACTAAAAGCTTCCTATATGATTTATTTTGCATGGTTTAAGTAGGAAAGGTCTATCATCCATTCATTCGCTAATTTTGAACCCACTAAAGGCTTCCACTAAAAGCAAGAGCAGCTGAATACTTCCAATCCCATGGTTTATAACCTGAAAACATACACACAAACTTTAAGGTTCATGCATATGGTTACTAATTAACAATTAACAAATAATAAAAATATGAAACTAAGGGATGAACAATATAAAGCGGGATAGACATCAACGATAGTTAGGTCAAGTGAAAGGAACCCAGCACCCCTTAAGCAAGATGATGGATTCAGGATGGATGGTTTGGAAGTATTCAGCTGCTCTTGGTCTCACCCAGCCGACACCACTCTCCCTGTTTCAGCTGTCTCCTCCGTAGGTTTTGAAAATGCCCAGCTGCTCTTCCAAAAAACGGCGCCGTGACCTCTCTTTCAAATTTCAATTCCCCCAGCTCCAAAACGATGGCGTCTCTCTGCCCATCAATTTCGTTCCAGCTCCCCAAAACGCACCGTCAGCTTCCTTCACTATGACATTGAAGTAAAATGGAAATATAAATAAAGTAGTAGTAATAATAAGAAATAACAAAACAACAAAAACCACTTTTTATTCTTTTCTTTAATCCTAAACGTTCCTAAGATTATTATAATTGCAATAAAATCCCCCAAATCATGTGTTAAATTCATATCTTATCATAATCTATATTAAATCTTTAAATTTTGCATTAATAATTCTCAAAATATATCTCAAATTCTATTAAAAATGGGGAATTATCACTTTCACGCTTTTAATAGGCTACAAAACCATTCTACTTTATCAACAATTAAACCTTCACCGATCAATAACTTTATTTAACACTCTTCTACCTTTTTCTACCTTTTTATATAATGACTCCATATTATCTAATCTATCCTTCTAACTAGAGCTCCCAGCATCCTTTTTGGTACATGTTTAAACTCCAAACCACCTCAAACAATTTTCTCTTCAATAGGCACTACAGCTACTGTTCCTCTGATATGATGACTATGTGGAAGTAGGATAGTTCAAATATTGTGTTACTCTGGAAGCTGAACTTTTTTGAGATTGTGAATGAATTGAACATGCATGCCTTTTACATAGAAAAGATGAGAGAATATGTGATGGGCGATGGCAGTGCAAACTCTACACCAGCTACTAATGGATATTGTTAGAGCAAGCTTAGGGTTAAATCCCTGATTACATACAAGAAGAAATCGACCAAGGAATGCAGGTCTTTCTCGTGAACTTCTATCCCCATTGTTCTGAAGCACAATCTCTTTCAGGCTTGGCACCTTACCCTGATCATGACTTACTGTGGCACTTTAGAGTCAATCAGGGCTACAAATTAAGAACCCTAATAATAACAAGTGGATTGATGTGCCATTTATCGAAGGATCTTTGTCCATGATTTTGGGAGATCAAATGGAAGTAGTAAGCAATGGAATATACAAGAGCGTGACTCATCGAGCAACAGTTAGCAGCAGCAGCAGGAGGAGGAGCAGCAGCAGCAGCAGCAGAAGCTAGTAGTAGTAGTAGCAACAGGAGGTAGTAGTAACAGTAGCAGCAGGAGGTAGTAGTAGCAGTAGCAGCAGCAGTAGTGATAGTAGTGGTGGTGATCGTCGTCGTGATAGTGGTGGTGGCAGTAGGAGCAGCAGTAGGAGCAGCAGTAGGAGCAGGAGCAGCAGCAGCAGTAGCAGCAGTAGTACAGATCAGAAGAATCGAATTTCCATCGCAAGTTTCTGCAGTTTTGCTTTAGAGGAAGAACGTCCATGTTCGCATGAAGAACATAGCTCAAAGAATATTTTGACTTTGTTTCAAGCGATGGTAGGCAGAAAACAAGGTTCGTTGATACCTTGAAGAAGAATAATCTCATGAAAGAAGATTCATAATGCATTAATTATTTGCTGGGATCGATATTTGAATGACTTAATATGTTGGTGTGCGATATTTTCCTTTCTAGCTTTCCTTTTAGTCGAAATAAAGGCAGGTGTAATGTTCATATTGCTGGCTCGCTAAATTTTCTTATGACCTTTGATTTGGTGCCCTTTAGGGAGCCAATTGAGGAATAAATGTACGAGGCTAATGGAGTTGGATAAGCTGAAAACATAGGATCTGATCTATAGCATATCCTGGTTGTTTATTTTTTGCATGTTTGTTATATATATGGGCTGTTATATACTTTTTCTAGGGTGAGGGTGGGGAAGCAATTAAAGGAAGGCCTACTGTCATTCCTAAATAAAACATACAAAGACAGTTTGAAGGAACCAAGTAAAAACCAGAGGCATTGTTGAAGCACGTTTGGCTAGCATGTTATCAATTAGTAGTTCTTCTCTATTTTGACGTGTTGAAGATCAACCAGCCCATCACATTTAAGCACGCCATGACTTTTTATGATTACATTTCAATTATCAAGAAGGTCGTTATCCTCATCCCTAATAAGTTTGATGGCATCCAAAGAATCATTTTTCAAGTAAATTCATCTTTGCATGTTTTCCTTGCGTTGAAGTGGCCAGAAACTTTAGTACAATTTATGAACATTATGATTCTATATACATTTTATTATGTATCGATGTATATTGATATGTTAGTATTTTATGATCTATTCTCTGGTGCATATATTCTTGTATGGTCTATACATGCTCTTAATTTAATGGATACCATCATGTTCTTGTCTTGTCCTACAGTAACAAAGTATGAATGAAACGTCATGTTTAAATAGCAATTTGCCCCCTTTATCATCTTCTACATATACATGACTTTAATTTAGGAACCGTTAGGGCAACCTATAAACGATTCAGTTTGATTGGGGTCGAGTTCACCATCACTTGACCCATTTGTCCACTTGACTAGGTGCCCTTTGAAAAAACGGTGAAGAAATGATTTTACAGTTTACGAGGTAAATATAGGAGATTATTTTGATTTGCAAAAAATATTGTTGGACACACAATCAGAAAAATACTATTTAGCGACGGAAAATCCATCGCTAAATGACTATTTTCCGTCGCTAAAACGAGTGTCGTTAATATCCATCATTGAATGGAAATTTTCTGATGGAAAATAGCCATTTAACGATGGATTTTTCCGTCGCTAAATGATATTTTTCTGGTAGTGACATGCGTTCGGAGAGGGTCCAAACGCTCCCCTAAACATGCATTAGGTCAAGGACTAACCTTGATCAACACGTTTCGATCGGCAGGTAAGGTTTAGGTGTAACCTAATTTGAGACATTAAGTTTCATTAAATGCAATGCTTCCTATAGGACCAAGCTAAGGTGACCTCACGATGGGTCACTTTGGTCCTATTTTTTGCCATATCTTCCTCTTCGGACCTCTGCATGCATGCCACCGTTTAAGGGCTGTTGGTGTTGCCTCGGGCTCCTCTAAACGATAGCACACTATTCAAGAGAAAACCTTAATTATTAAAAGGAAATATGAAAACATGTTTGACTTATTTCTGTTCGTTTGATTACATACTGTTGGTGCCAAATTTATTGTATAAGAAATTTTATATTCACATATATGAGAAAAAAATATCAACCTGCAAGTAAGAATGAATCAGTTCATTGTACGGGGTACAAGAGTTTCATTCTTTCTTTTCCTACACTTATCTCAGTTTTGTATGTTTAAGAACTTGTGGACCATTATGGATCATTAATTTAAATGTTATGATTCTTTGTGTTCTATAATTTTACTCGATTAATCATAGGGAAAATTCCCCCTAAAATACCTCTCGACTTTAAAATCCCCAAAACATTCCATAAATAAGCAAAACGACAGATTATAGAAGAGGTAGGAACATGTCATTTTAATATTTAAGAAAAAAAATTAAATCGACCTTCAATAATATAACACCATTATAGAAAGTGTGACTTAGTTTAAGAAAGTAGTGTATATGTTAAGCAATGTTATCAACTAATTTAGAATGAGGACATCCACACCCAAGTATAGATGTTGTCAAAATCGTGAGATAGAATGAGGACATCCACACCCAAGTATAGAAATTATCATGTAATATACGAATTTTATGTAATATTGTGCACATTAATTTGACAATTAAATTAATATAGTCAATTAGTGCCAACTAGACTTATTCAGAGTTTCCAATATCAACTATTTAAATATTTTCTTTTTTACTAATGGGTCAGGTTTAGCGAAATGAACTAGTTGCTACTAACATGTATCAATATTTAAATATATGCTAGAAGAAGTGCAATTAACATGTAGTGCCTCGAATACGATTATTTCCCAGTGGGACAATACTTGTGCCTAAGATTTTTTAAGGAAAGAAAGGAGAAATCATTTTATACCATAAGCTTCAAATTTGCTATGTTGGAAAAACTTAGTTTTAAAAAAAAAAGAAAAATGAATAAATAAAAAATTAAAATGTGAAGAATATACCTCATTGTCATTGAGTTGCAGTGAGTAGAATGTTGCAAGAGGTCAAACGAGAGATTATGATCAAATGGGAGAAAAGGGTAAATATTAAATAGGTATTACATTAGGTACCAAATGAGTAATATTAAATCAATAATGTTTGAATCAATGAATTAACCACTAAAACCGGATTGGTTTAAAAAAATTGTTGTATGAACAAATTCTCAACAACTCATTATAACAATGTTTACATGCATCTTATAAATTAATATATTTTAAAAGTAAGTTCAGTATTATTTATTGTTTTATTATTAAATGGAAAAATGACTTTTTTGCAATTTAATTTTGTTGGTTGGATTAATTACTTGGTGCCAATTCTATTGTACTATTGAAGTTGGATATTATTCAAACACATAATGTAATTTTTCATTAGCATATTTTATTTATAGTGTATTCAGCATACTATACTAATGTTATTTTCTTAGTATCCATCAACTTTTGATGTTATTTTTTAATTACATTTAACACAGAAATCTTAAGATGCGCTGTAAATAACATTATGATGTTGAAAACATTATAAAAATACCATCAAAGATTTGGATGTAATTAGAAATTAACATTATGGTATTAGATACAACCAGGAAACATTATCATGATGCTAGATGCTACTTTATCATATATATATATATATATATATCAACGTACAAGTAATTAAAAAATTTTAGTACAACATTTTTATGGATACAATAGTTTCACACCTTTTTAATTTTTTTCCAACTTAATCTTTACCGGAGTTTTGTACTTAAATACTTGTGGACCATTCAAATGGACCATTAATTTAATTGTTGTGTTTGTATGTGTTTCTAGCTCAATCATTCATAGCATAAGTTAAATTTTTAATTTGGCATATGCGTAATTTGCAAACCATACTTGTCAAAGGAGACCACCCTAGCTATAAATGGACATCGCATCGCGATATCAAAAGCCTCATCTGTGTTACTACAGTGTCCTAACCTTTTTTTTTGCCTGATTAAAATTTAATTTGATTGTTATAGATTCTTACACACACACACACACAAACACATGAACACATTGAATTGTTGGTTTTATTTATGTTTAAAAATTTTGATTTAAACTTAAATTATAATTTTAAGTACAAATCTGAATTAACCTTGTTTAATTTAATTTGGCATTTGACTTAATATTGTTACTTATTGCCAACTAGACTTACTCTGAGTTTCTAATGTTAAATATTCAAAATTTTCTTTTCCAAAGGGGCATAAAGAAAAATCATTTTCTATTTTATGTTTAAAATTTGTATATATGATATACTCGTGGACCATTAAAATGGAGCCTTAATTAATGGACCATTAGTTTAAATGCTGCGTTTTCCACATACGTGTTCTTGAGTTCGATCACGCATAAGTTCAAATTCCATTTGGCCCATGCTTATGTAATATTTTGTCTCATCTTGATCAAATTTCTATGTAAAGTGTAAACTGTGCTTATCGAGTTAAAAATAAACCTCTCATGTCATCAAAAGCCTCATCACATCATGGAATGGGTGAAAATAGTGGAATAAAATTTATTTTTACATTTAATGAACTACAAATAAAATTAAAAGACAAAAATACCCTCCCGTAAAAAAATCCCCATAGCATCACTCCTTCATCAGTTCCCTTCTTCCTTGAGGAAAATGGTGAATTACAACATCAGAAGGTGATTGACTAGATAAGTTTTTTTCCCCTATATGGTTGTTATATTTAAGTATAGTTCGTCCAATTTGAGAAACTTCCTCAGAAGCATTTTTTTTGCATTCAACCGGATTTGAAATTGAAACTCACGATTGAACGATCAAAATCACTTTCATTAAGATCAACACTTGTTGGTTACAGTTTTTCTATGTAATCCTATTATTGAATTTAGGATAATCATAATACTATTACGTAATGCTCATTAACATTATCTTTCTGTCTTAATGAAATGTGATGATACATCGGAATTTTTATGAAATGCAAATGGGCCAATATTTTTCTGTTTCAATCCTTGTATGGAAAAACATATAAGTTTTCTGTTTTAAGCCACTTAATCCACTTTATTTATACATTGCACTATAAAAAAATGCTAAAATCTATTTAACTAATTTGCTTAAATTAAGCAAGTTAGTGAAATTAGTTAATATAGTATTTTTTCCCCTAAAACCTCTTAATCATCTTCCTCAATTATTTTCGCATCTTTCTTGATTATTTTTAAGGGAGTATCAACAGAGTTGATTTAAAAAAGTTTATAAATATCATAATAAGTCTTAAATCTATGAACAAACTCACCTCATCAATTAAGTTTTACATTAAAACCGAAGGAGTATTTAATTTGGATTACACATTGGTGGCAAGTTTATTGTGTATGAAATTAGATATTCATATTTACACACACACACACACACATAAATATATCAACCTGTAATTACGGATGAATCCATGAATTTTGTATGTGTACAAGAGCTTCGAAACTTTTTCAACTTAATATTTATCCTTATTTACAGTAATATATTGTGCATTGCACATATACTTTTCTAATTGCTTATATAATATAAGATTCAATCACATCCATATAATGTTTGGCCAACAAATTACATCCATATTAAAAAAGATTCAATTACAAATTTTCAAACTATAAAAATTATATAAAATTGCTTACAAAAAGAATGATTAAATTGGGAAATAAATCTCGAGTTTTGCGCAAAAATCTTATGAACTCATCATGGACCACTGAAATGGACCATTATATTAAATCGTATGTTTGTATGTATTCTTTAACTCGATCACGGGTAGCATATGCCCAATTTTCATTTGGCCTATTCATAATTATTTGGCTCAATTATACATGATCCCTAAAATATTCTAGACTGTGTACATATAATCACCCTAACTTTTGAAACTTTACAATAAACATCCTAAACTTTTAAATTTATGTAGATAACCTTCATAAATTAATAGTGTACATTACTTAACCGAATGCACAATTTAAAGTTTAGTGGGTTCTAAATAAAAATAATATATAATTGGTAGTAGGGAGTTATCCACACAAATCTAACAGCTCAGGAAACCTTATTAATAATATCTGCTCCCTAATACAAGATATTAGTTAGAGTGTTAGGTGTAAGATCTCAATTTATTTTATTTATCATATTTATCAATTTTTTAAAATTAATTTACCTAACTTATACGCTAATATATAATATAATGTTACATATGGCTATTTTATAGAGATTATCAAAAATCACATTTTTACCAACAATGTTGCTTCAATTGGTAAGAAATTGGATTACAACTCATAAGATCGTGAATTCAAATCATAGTACTGATTTGAGGACCTTGTTGAAAGGTGATATGTAAGTATCATTGTAAGCATTTTCTGAGCCTAGAGACATACCCTACCCTGATAAGACCCAAACCCAACTGACCTAACTTTTTTGTACAAAAAAATTACATTTGTAATTATTTCATTTGCTTAATCTACCAAAATTAGTTAAATGGGGTTATTCGTATATAAGGGACTATTAAGTTTTAAAGGTTATATGGGGTTATTCGTATATAGTCCAAAGTTTGTAGGAGTTTTATGTAATTTGGCCTTAATATTTTTGTCACATCTTGATCAAATTTCTATATAAACCCTAACCCATTAACTAAGACCACACAAGTTACAAATTGATCTCTTATCTCTTAGAGTCTCTTCTAAGTTGTGTGTGTTTCTCAAAACCTAAAAATGTCAAAAACAGTTGTTGTGTTGCTTTTGTTACTGCTTTGTGCATTATCTAATCAAGTAATGGCTGTGGAAGATAATGAAGAAGGAAAAGTCTTTGTGCTTGCCATTGATGGAGGAGGTATTAAAGGGATTCTCCCTGCAGTTATCCTTCAACAGCTTGAAGATGCCCTCAAGGTATATTTGTATGTCTTAGTTTTAATTTGTACATGTATACGTAGACATTTATTAAAATTATAAATTAAGAAACTTGTGTAACCCCAAAAAAAATCAAGGCAATATTTTTTTAGATAGATTTGTAGTGTAGGATATGAAAATAAAAGAAAAGATATATGATGTAACAAGTTGGTGAATTCAAGATATGTCTGTATAACTTATATTTTTTTTTAATTTTTTTCACTTATAGAGGTGTCCCCAGAGTTTCAAATTACATAGCGAATATAATTTCAAGAGATGTCCATGAAATTTCAACCAAAAAAATCAGAAGCATCATTTATATTTTTCTCAAGATATAATTTGCAAGATTTCAACAATATTTAAGAGAAATTTATTTATATCTTTCATCATGGGGGAGATTTATTCATCAGATGTTACAAATAAGGAAGTGCTATCACTTATGATAAACAACAAGTTGGTATAATTTTGATGTACGACACACAGACATAAATACTCTATATTTAACATAATTGGAATGATTGAGGAATTCAGAAATGGAACTCAAGTGCAAGGTGATCTCTAGTCGTTTTAAGACCAAATTTAATACTCAAGATTATGTAGCTAGTGGCACAATCCTAAGGTCGAGTCTCTAAGGAGCTTGAATGTCTCTAAGTAATAGTTAGCAAATTAATTCTCAAATTAATTGGAGTGTCATTCTGTCATCATGATTCCAAATCAAAAGCATTATCTAACCTATTTTTATTTTGATTTCCTTCTCAATTAAACTGGAATACGATTGGATAGGAACAAG
>JANTPZ010016329.1:0-12503 GCA_025593235.1 Vachellia pachyceras | reverse complement strand
CCTAGACACGGAAGTTAAAAAATTCCATAAGCACTCACCACTTAGTCTACCCTTGATATCCTGGTAATGCAGGTCCGACCACATATAAGCAGCTATTTGTCAATATAAAACGCGCATTTTAGGCGATAAAGTACAATATAATCCTATTTGTCAAAGATCAAAAACCATGAAGAGAAATTGAAACTACCAGTGGAGCAAACAAGACAGGAGCAATCTTTGAGAGGATCACCGTCCTCGGTTGAATTTTCACCGCCATCGCCTCTAAGCCCTACACATCTTTCCAGCCCAGGAAATTTGGACTTTAGCGAACCAGAGATTGTTGGCCATTCAGCCGCCCCGCTTATGGAGGATGTCAGTTTGTGAAGACTTCGGTCCCTTTCGTGATTTTCCGAGGCATGATTTTCCAATCCTTGTGAAACGCCGGTTGTGTGTCCGCCTTCGAAACAAACTTTCTTTGCGAAATGTGAATCCCCACCAATTCTATCGATCTTACAACACCCATGTCCAGATTTAGGAGCCGAATCACCCGAAATCGATGAAAATGCCCTCTTCTGGGGCCGATTCGTGCAATCAGCCAGAGCAGTACGATTCTCAACAATCGCATCGCTGAAATTATCTCCACTCCCCATAATTTACTTCAAGGAGAGGGTTTAACAGCAAAATTCACGACACCAGTTTAAACAAAATCAATCAATTTCTTGAACCATCCTCATCGGCTATCTCCCGTCGAGAAGTGCTATGAGCAGAATGCAACTACGCGTAAGGAACGAGGGAAAACCTACATAAATTGTATGTAACGATGCCAAAAACAATGGGGGAGAACGAAACCCCAGCGGGGTTTAGTCGAGAAATACGGACCTTGTTATGTCGAGAAGTGGTGAACGCGAGAGAGAGGTAGAGGAAGCATCAATGGGAGCGGCAAGTGCATTCACCAAACTCCAATCAACAGCGCCGACTCGAAATCACTTGATTTTGCTGAAGCCGAGAAAGACGAAGGGAAACACATCCCAAGTGACCGCGATTTCAACTTTGAAATTATACATCGATGAAAGTAGCACGCGCCATTCTAAATTCTCTCTTCTGTCTGCTGCTTTTTAGGCGCTAACAGTTTATTGGGCCAATACCCTCCCAGCCCAACCCATTCGGCCCGTTAGACAAGAGATCTTCATTTTGGCCCAAAAACAAGTAAAAAAATTGGACAGCTTTCATTATATACCTACCATGACAATTGTCTAAATGAAGCTGTTTCGTCTTGGAGATCAACAAATACTTCCGATCAAAGATAATTACACTTTAGTTTCAAGTAAAGAAAGATAATTGGTGTGTTTGGTTAGCCCGTTTGGGCAACTAAAATCCATTCATAAGCTTACCGAGACAAAATTCCTCTCACATATTTACTTTGGAATCTGTGTCCGTTCTCCCAACGGGCTATCCAAACACACCTAATGTGTGTGGTTGGGAATCCGGTGGGAGAAATGAGTTCATAGTTTTCAAGGTGATTTTATGGATTTCGAAATGATTTTACAGATTTCAAAATGATTTTTATGGATTTCGAGATGGTTTTATCTTGATTTGCGTGTACCGTTTTGGGAACGGTGTTCCCAAACACGCACAATATATGACAAATCTTGATTGTCATTGAGTTACCTTTACTTATTATTAACAGAAACTTATCGTGTGTTATTTATTTCCCTTGTTTAGAATTTAAATGCGATTCTCTTTAAAATAAATGATCAGTCAATCGGTCAATATTAATGTATATATTCAATTTAACTGATATAACAGATGTTGATTAATTGTTTTGGATGGGATACGGAGATGGATCTGAATTGAGAAAACGTATATTTCAGATAACATCATCATCATTGGGTTGGGAGAATGTAAGTAGATTATTTCCGTGACTGATGCAAGTTAATTTCAATATATTACTACAGCCACCAAACCATAAAATAGTTACAACTCACCCCTAGAGGAGTACTTGCACAATGCCCCTTAAGAAAGAAATTGATTCTGATGGAAATGGAGGTAGAAATATATATGAATATGAATATGAGTTTTAAAATTACATTTGATATATTATGAAAATGAAGATGGAATCCAATTTTTTTATGAATGTTGATTTTTTTGGAAATGCAACAAAAAAGATTATTTTACATATTTGATCCAAAAAATTTAGGCTCCATGAAACCTAAATGAATTATATGAGATTGGGTATGGAATTGAAATTGAGCATTTTTGTGAAATTGAATTCCACGTGAAATTATAATTCCATCACACCAAACATAACTCCACCATAGAATTAAATTCTATCTAATTCAATCATCCCATTTCCGAATCACCAAGGGAGCCCAATAAATGTATTATAGATAATATCATACGCATTGGTCGTCTCTAAAATAAAAACAATGCAAACAAAATAATCCAGACATTAAAAAATCACAGAAATAAAAAGATGAGCTGATTATTAGAGAAAATGAATCAGCGGGAGGTTGGAATGTTTATCCGTTTATGGGCATGACGTTGGAAGGCGCGCGCCAAGAAACGTGATCCGCCAACTTTTGATCCTATATGTATCCGCCACGTCATCGGTGTGCCGTGAAAGAAACTATATCATTCCCCGCCAACTCTAGATTTTCTGACTCACTCCAACCTTCTTCCTCTCGGTCAATTCCATCATTCCTCCGTTGGCCCTCTCTCCTTCTCAATCCTCAACACACCCAGAGATGCAGAGCGATGATGATTCTCAGACGCTGTCCAGGCGTATCCTTACGCTATCTCTTCACCTCACCCCTATTCCTCGATCCCTCCCTGATCCTCAACCCCACCTGCAGATGCTAAGCTGCGCAAAGCCCAAGCTCGATGTCGACCCTACTGTTCTGTCCCTATACGTCAGGGGTAAGCACAGAGATCTTCAGGAGAGGGTTTTGGAATACTTCAATTCCAGGCCCGAACTCCAAACCCCCCTGGAGATTTCTAAAGATGCCCATCGCGAGCTCTGTATGAGGCAACTTCTTGGGTTGGTCAGGGAAGCGGGAATTCGGCCCTTTCGATACGTGATCGACGATCCCTCTAAGTACTTTGCCATACTTGAAGCTGTCGGCTGCGTTGACATGTCTCTTGGGATTAAGATGGGCGTGCAGTATAGGTGATCCCGCTTTAACCCTCATGTTTCCCATCCCATTCCATTTTCTTTCTTCAACAACCTTACGTTGCTTTAGACTGGTAGATGATTTTCGGTTCTTTATTACAAGGCCTCTAGAAATTCGATGGGCCCCGCAATTTTTAATCCTAATATTCTTTGAATGCACTACTTATTTATAACTCGTGTTCTGTTTTTCGTTTGCAGTCTCTGGGGAGGTTCTGTTCTCAACCTGGGAACCAAGAAGCATAGGGATAAGTACTTCGACGGCATTGATAATTTGGACTACCCCGGTTGTTTTGCCATGACCGAGCTGCATCACGGTAAATTTTGATGCCTGCGTTTCTCTTATTTCCCGTAGATTTCTCAGATGCTTGTAACTTCTTGACTAAATTCCAAACAAAGAAAATTTGAACTTCTGAACTCTGCCTTCTTTAATCAAACACATCGGGTCGGTACCTCGCCCTTTTAAAAGTTTAGCAACGTATCTCCCATATCGGATATTCTGAGTAATCATAACATATGTCCAACTCATATCCTGAAGACTTGGCGAAATATTTTCTTTTTAATTTGACTTCTGAGGAGATATGGATGAAATTCACTATATATTCACCCGACAAAATACTCTCGTTCTACCTCGTGCTTTCGCGTAATATGTAGCAGAAAAGATGGATAGGTATTAACGTTCAGGTCGTTGGGACTTTGTCCATCTAGTTCTATTGTGCTTTCCTTCCACTATCAGAGTTTTTTCTGTTGCCATACAGTGAAGACCCTGCGGGGGCATTGAGGCGCCAATGTTAGGTTTATATTATATTATAACCCAGACGTTTTATTATATGGCTATTATAACCAATGTTCTAAAGTGCTATTTTTGTTCTTAAAAGGTTCAAATGTGCAGGGCCTCCAAACAGTTGCCACTTTTGATCCAATCACAGATGAATTTGTCATCGATACACCTAATGATGGTGCCATCAAATGGTGGATTGGCAATGCTGCTGTTCATGGAAAATTTGCCACTGTCTTTGCTAGGCTGTTATTACCAACTTACGATTTGAAAGGTGATTCTGATATGGGTGTCCATGCCTTCATTGTCCCTATAAGGGATATGGAGACTCACAAGACACTTCCAGGAATTGAGATACAGGATTGTGGTCATAAAATTGGATTAAATGGTGTGGACAATGGAGCATTAAGATTTCGTTCAGTAAGAATACCTCGAGATCATCTTCTAAATAGGTTTGGTGATGTCTCTCGTGATGGGAAGTACACTAGTAGCCTTCCTTCTGTAAATAAACGGTTTGCTGCAACATTAGGGGAGCTTGTAGGTGGTAGGGTGGGACTTGCATATTCTTCTGTTAGTGTCCTGAAGGTTGCTGCCACAATTGCCATCCGATATTCTCTACTTCGTCAGCAATTTGGACCTCCAAACCAGCCTGAAGTCAGTATTCTTGATTACCAATCTCAACAACACAAGCTTATGCCAATGCTGGCTTCAGCTTACGCATTTCATTTCGCCACTGCATATTTAGTGGAAAAATATTCCGAAATGAAGAAGTCTCATGATGAGGCATTAGTTGGAGATGTCCATGCTCTTTCAGCAGGTCTTAAAGCTTATGTGACAGCATATACCGCAAAGTCACTGAGCACCTGCAGGGAAGCCTGTGGAGGCCATGGTTATGCTGCTGTAAATCGGTTTGGCAGCTTGAGGAATGATCATGACATTTTTCAGACATTTGAAGGGGACAACACAGTGCTTCTTCAACAGGTAATGACCTAACACATATCATTTGTTGTCAGAAAAATTGATGAAGCAGACCTTACATTTGCTTTGCCTGAGAGCCAATAAGATATAAGAAACACAGGACTATGACTCAGTCAACAACATGTGATTTTGTAGGTTGCTTTGAATATTTCAATCCCCTGAGTGATTTTCTAAATTGAAGGTTTGCAAGTAGTGACAGTTTCCATTTTCCTCCATAACAACATTGTTAAATGGGAAATCTGGGTTTAATTATAAAATGCTAATTTGACCTTGGATCCTTGATTTTTTACACAGTTATTACCTAACTTGTAAGTGAGAACCTGGGTTGCTTTATTTTTGCACATTTGATGGTTCGGTGTAATTGCATCTTCCTTTCATTAGCCTTCAAATACAAGCTAAATAACGAAAACCAAATGTTCTGTGAAAGCTCTGTTAATGGTTTGGTGCCTCTGGCATGAACACCATTTTCCCTATTGCAAATGCAGGTTGCAGCTGATCTATTGAAACAATACAAGCAGAAGTTTCAAGGTGGGACTTTTGCAGTGACGTGGAATTACTTGAAAGAATCCATGAACTCATATCTCTCTCAGCCAAACCCAGTAATTGCTCGGTGGGAAGGAGAAGAGCATTTACGAAACTCTCAGTTCCAGTTGGATGCTTTTAGAGTGAGTGCCATCTTTGTTCCCTGTCTACAATATACTACATGGTGAACGAAATGGATTGGATTCATGTAACTTTTTTCATTACAGTACCGGACGTCAAGGTTGCTTCAAAGTGTTGCTGTAAGACTTCGCAAGCATTCTAAAAATCTTGGGAGCTTTGGTGCATGGAATAGATGCTTAAATCACCTTTTGACACTTGCGGAGTCACATATAGAGTCGGTCATCCTTGCTAGATTTATTGAATCTGTGCAGAGGTGCTTTCATTTATAGTTCCTACTGTTTGCTATGTTCTCCTTTGTTATCATTATAGTTTAAAAGTTGTTCCGTTTCGTGTTTAACTTGGTTAATTTCTGTATCAGTTGTTCTGACCCAAGTTCCAAAGCAGCTCTTAAGCTCGTATGTGATCTTTATGCCCTGGATAGAATTTGGAACGACATAGGAACCTACCGTAATGTTGATTATGTGGCACCCAATAAGGCCAAGGTATGCTAATACCTCTATTGATGTTATCTTTAAAAAGCCAAAATATATGGTGTCTATAAACCAGTGCAGTTCAGAGTATTTGTTTACTCGCTGTCATAAAAGTTTGAAATTTATTGAAATTAAATAAGGGAAAAAGATTCTGGTTTTGGGCAATTATTACATTTTTGGGGAACCTAAAATTCAGCTGCATCAGCGCAGCAGGGATGGGTTTTAGCTAGGATATATTTGCACATTGCTGCTGCTGCTGTTAAAGATGTGGATTGATGAAGTTGTTTCATTGGTGGCAGGCAATCCAGAAACTCACCACATATCTGAGTTTCCAAGTGAGGAATATTGCAATGGAACTTGTGAATGCATTTGATCTTCCAGATCACGTTACACGGGCCCCTATCGCCATGCAGTCGGCTTACTCCGAGTACACACAATTCGTGGGATTCTAATAAACTTGTGGATCATACATTTGAAATTTAAAATCTACAAGATATGTTAGTGTCGAGTACAGAGAGAGAAACATGAAAGTTTATCTCAGAAAAGCATGAATGATTAATCAAAGTGGACAGAACTGGCTGTACAATTTGTTTTGCGGCTGTGCCGGTGGAGCCAGCATTGGTTACTTGTACAAAAAGGGGTGCTTCGAGGGCAAGGCCTATTTTTATTGATATTGGTTTTTGTTTCTCAGTTTTACTCGGTACTATTTATTTTCTCGAACAGGGTGTGCGATTCATTTGGAGAAATTCTTGCATTTTTAATATTAAATTTCAGATCTCCGAACCTTTCCTGTTTAAAATATACCCCTATGTTCATTTCAAAGATAAGACTATATCAGTCTTATCAATCCAGAAGTTTAAATAAATAATAAATTAGCTCAGATACTAGTTTAAAAAAATAAAGGGTTTTATCTCCTAAATGTATGATGAAGTGTAGCAAGTTAAAAGGAATAAATCGTTTGGATAAACGTAAAAATGCACAAGAAAATGATTGACTCTAATAAAAACTCGAGAGCTCTGAAGGCAGGTGGGCGATTCCAATAAACACAGCTGGTCACGAGAGTTTGGCAGGAGCACATCGCTAGTGATCCCGTAGCTATCACTATTACCTGGCGCTGCAAGTGCTGTTAATAACGAGATTTCAAAGGGACTGAAAATAGGAACGTACTTCTACCAAAGAAACACGTTTTATTTTACTTCCCTAAAGTCATACACTCCAGATACAGCAGCGCCGATCTATTCATTCCATTATTTCCACATGATGAGGAAGTGAGCTTCTGAGAATCTTGCTAAAATATGAGCCAGCCAATGGTGCATCATTAAATGACGAAGAGCGTGGCGGTGTGGGCAATTGACGTGTGGCAATCAAGCCTGCTCCATCCTTATCACTGCTCAGTCGGACCATATGCTATGTTCTCTCCCAGGAAACCCTTCTTCCGTAGACTGGAGAACGACTCAAGATTTTGTCTTCCCGACTTCTCTCTCTGGGATCCCAAGACTTCCGTACTATGAAATAATATGCATGCTTATCAGCTTTACAGAGTACGTTTCTTTCTGATAACTTTGTCGTCTGGCTTCAAAATCAGAGAAGTGCCTCTTCCTTGACTGAAAAGTCAGAGGTCTCCCGATATGGCAGAGGGCAGAGAGCGTGGCACGCAGAGGGAAGAGCATCATTTGCAACGCAATTAATATTTGCGTCATCCCTGACGAGAACCCCTCACACGCGCCTCTGTTTCCACCATTTCCTCCGTCGCAGCTTATATATCTCCCTTCCCTTCCACAGTACCCTTCCCTTCCTGTCCTCTCTCACAACCGCCTTTTCTTCCTTCTCTATATATCTTCATATTCAACCGGTGCTTCTATTTCATCGCATGCCATACTCATGAGATTTCAACCATCTACAAGTGACTTCAATCTTTGCCCCAGTCATGGTGGAGCTCCTGGAAGAGAATGACTCGTTATCTAGTCGCACAGAAACTGAAGAGGAAATCGAAGCTGGAGAAGATATCGACTATGATGAGCTCAAGAAGCGCATGTGGAAGGACCGAATGCTTCTGCAGAAGCTCAAGGATAAACGTCTCAGAGATGAACCGGACCAAAACGCAAGACAAGAAGCATCCAGACGCAAGAAGCTGACGAGAGCACAAGACTCAATCCTCAAGTACATGGTGAAGATCATGGAAGTATGCAACGGTCAAGGTTTTGTTTACGGGATCGTCCCCGCGAAGGGAAAGCCGGTCACGGGTTCCTCCGACAGCCTTAGAGAGTGGTGGAAAGAGCAGGTGCGCTATGACCAAAACGCCCCTCTCGCCATTGCAAAGTACTTGCCCCTGGTTGAAAAGGGTCAGGCGGATCCGGTGTCGCGCATGTACCTGCTACACGAATTGCAGGATACTACGTTGGGCTCTCTTCTTTCTGCTCTAATGCAGCACTGTGCAGCTCCTCAAAGGAAGTTCCCTCTGGAGAGAGGGCTGGCTCCTCCCTGGTGGCCCAGCGGCAACGAACTATGGTGGGGCGACCAAGGCGTGATGGCCCAGGAACAAGGTCCTCCGCCATATAAGAAGCCCCACGGTCTGAAAAAGGCCTGGAAAGTCTCTGTGTTGGCGGCAGTCATCAAGCACATGTCTCCTGATCTGAACAGACTGAGGAAGCTGGTGACACAGTCCAAATCTTTACAAGATAAGATGACGGCCAGAGATACTGCGACCTGGTCCAAAGTCGTCAACCAAGAGGAAGTGTTAACGGCTTTGACTAACAAGTGCCTCAGAATATCACCGTCCGAAGAAGAAAAGGAAGCAGGTGAAGGCTCTACTATTTATGTTTGGAAGAGTGATGGTTTTGGGGAGAAGAGTGAATATGCGTTCGGTGAAGAAGCTGCTCGAAACGAAGAGAACTGCCATGTGAGTGGATTTGCAGATGGGTCTGCGTCGGATTCTGGGCAGATGGCAGGTGTTGCAGATTGGATGAACAAGGAGTTGGAAAAGGCAAATGAGATAAATTATTTGAATGCAGTGGGAGACTACGGAGCGTACTGGCTAGATGGGGTTGATGACATGGAACTGCGTTCTGCTCTTGAGATGGTGCATGACGATCACCTCCACTTGAATCAATCCCCACGCCAACACAATCCTGATGCCCAACAACAACACGCCTCTATTTGGGACTTGGCCTAGGAAACTCCTGTTTAACCTTACAGCATCTCTTTTGCTTTGGGCCAAACACAGACGCTGCCGCCTTTTATTTGGTATTTTATTCAGGAGGCCGATGAGCCGAACTGCATCCTATACTTTTATAAATAAAACATGAAAGTAGTTTTTTTCGTCAATTCAAATATTCTTTCTTCAAGGTCTGTACTCTTTAATTTGGCCAGCAAATGCGTTTCTCTGCATGCATAAAACAGTAAAATGTTAAAATGTTCGCACACTGATGTAAATAGAATCACATAACGTTGTAGAGTATGATAAGGAACAGTGACATGCAAGCTTGAAAAACATCTTCAAGTTCCCCAGTGTCACATCCCATGATGACTCACGCTATCAAGTTTACCAATTAACCGTGGAAAGCAATTATGTCTGTGGAAAGCTCCGTACAAAAATCAAATCAAATTTTGGCTATCTTATCCTTGATCCATTCCTATGTACATTTTAAAACTAGGTAGAGAAAACATACACTAGACTTGTTCGGGCATATTAATTTCTCTTGCTTGACTGTTATGAATATAGGGATGACATGCACGACATGGACAGATTTATAAGAAAATCATCACATGACTCAAACCAGGCCCACAATCTTAACGCTCCTTTTCGATTTCGAGTTGGTTCATTTGGATGAGAGGGCTGAGTTGATGAGTGGATCCATCGCCGTCCATGGATCACACTTCGTTGGACCAAATTGTGTGGACGCAATTCTGGGCCGGCCTGAGATGTCTCCATCATTCGATTATATTCCGGAAAGGCCCTCCTCATTTTCACGCGCCCTTACCGAGTGCAATCCTCTTTAGCTTGCTTGCTTTTTAACCCCTGCATTGTCGCAACCAAATTAAAGTCACCGTTGAGGAACCTTCTTTTTTACAGGGTTGGTTCTAATCCTATATGCTTTCGTCAAGATAAAACAGAGGCCTTCAGTTCAATACCCAATCAAAGGAAAATATGAATAATTCAATGTCATGACTTTGAGTTGAATAATGAATATAAATGTCTACGTCCGTGCGTGAATAAAAATAAAAAGGATGTAAAAACCGCAACGTACTGAAAAGAAGTGGATGGTGGGGTCCACGTGGTTGATGGGATCTCAGCCGTGCGTCAAACGTAACCTTCAGAAGATGGTCCAACTGTCCATTCTTGTTTATTTTTTTTAATTTTTAGAGAAAGTCTTGGAAATAATTCCGCAGGCGATTAATTGGCATGGCCATCGAAGAGACAAGAGACAGTATTGTGATAATGATTCATGAAGAGGACACAAGCAGCCAAATTACTTTATTGAAATGTTGGCATCTGATGATTTATTTTTGCGTCCCTACTTATGAACGTTCATGGATGGTTGGATGCCCAATATGTGGTAGTTAGGAGCTGGTACTGTTATTGTAATGATGAACCAAGCTCATGTTTGAATACTGAATGATCGACTGGTGTATCAGTACAGTGCATGGGGTTTGGTCATGATTCTAAAATTGAGAGTGAAGAGAGTAGGGGAGAGCAACGGATGGGTTGGGCAGCCCGTGCCCTAGCCCGTTACCCGCCCGTACCCCGTGCATGAACCCGTTTATACCCTTTTAAACGGGTTGCCCATAAATGGACGGGTTTCTTACGGGTACGGGTAGCCTGTTTTGCTACAAGAAAGCTGAAGTTGCACAAATAAATCTCACAGCCTATTTCTTTTTTACAGCCATCAATGTTCATCATCAAACAATAAAAGTAGCATAATTTCAGCAATCTCAAAACTTACATTGTGATGAAAGTGGAGATATCACATTGTAATTAAGACACATCAAACTATACATCTTACCAGCCAATATCTGTCAAGAGGGTTTCTACATTCACTAAAAAATGAAGAATCTTTAATTAAAAAGAAAAACGAAGAGTCAGGGAAGAGGGAGGGATTTGACCTGTTTCTTTCTTGGAGGAATTGATCACACCTTGCCTCTCAAGTCTCCTCTTTCTGTCACTCTTCACTTTTTCCAAGAGCTCCTCGTCATCCTCTGCCTCCAGTATAGCTGCATTCGCATAAGAGCTTCTCTTACCGGCAAATGAAAGCGCGAAGCTAGAGAGTAAGTTAAGAGATAGGGTTCTTTTGGTTACAACAGGACGATGTATTATCTTCGGGAGATGGTTCGCCGATTTGTAGAGAATGTTTTGCTTCTTGAAATTGCATTTTGTGGGGTAACCATATCCTAACAAAGAAGAGGTTGGGGAAGAAGATGGTGATGATGATGAGGGAAGAATGAGATTAGCTGCGGTGGAGAAACAATTTGTTGGCATTTCTTTCACATTTTTTTAAAAAATTGTCCCTTTATTTTCAGGTGAATTACTAGAAGATCAGCACAAATCATGCGTATATAAAGCTGAAGATCAGCAAAGATCGCAAAGACTAAAAGGCTAAAACTAGACTACAAGTTGAGCTCAGATCGCAAAGACGCAAACCAAGGTCAGCATTCAGCACAACAGACTTGAAGATCAGCTTCAGCTGAGACGCAAACGAGGTCTGCACAGAACACATTGTCTCGGACTCACCTCACCTACTCGGTCTCGAACTCTCGGTAGCGGCGATCAAATGCGGAATCTCAACCTAATTAATCTAGGGCACAGCTGGTCAGCTGCACAGCACACAGAAGCTGGGATGGGAGCAGACGAGCAGCGAGTGTCTCTGTATCTGAGTGAGCAAACATAAACACCTCAGGGCACTGGGCTGATATGGGCTCATTTTGGCATTTGTAGGTTGCAGCTGGGCCTACTTTTTCTGATCTGAGTGACTAGGTTTTTTTAAAAAAAAACTTATACGGGGCGAGGTACGGGCAGCCTGATGGCATGCCCGTAGCCCGCCCGTTATTATTTACATGGGCGGATTTTTTGCCTGCCAGCAACGGGCGGGTCCAATTTGGGTATTTTTCATGGGTTCCGGGCAGGCTATGTGGGCTACAGGTTTTTTGCTCTCCCCTAGAAGAGAGTAATTCTAAGCCATGTAATTGTGAATATGTATGAAATTAATCGCCCAAACTGTGTGTTATTCCAATTATAAACTGAAAATTGTATGACGGCTATAAAAATTTGGCCGAATACAAAATGCGTATACCGGACTAATACCCTAGAAACTTCACCCAAGATTATGGTAAATCTTTGCCAACAAGAAAACTATATATATAAAGCAGGCAAACTACAAATCAACAAAACAGTACAACAGCACGGCCCAATAAACCAAACAAGCAACTGGGCCCAAACCACACAATGAAAAACCCAAACCAAGCAACACAACAG
>JANTPZ010016328.1:0-12899 GCA_025593235.1 Vachellia pachyceras | reverse complement strand
CGAGGCAGAACAATACCCTCGGATCCCACATTCGGCCCGGATGGATCCACATTCGGATTCGGGTTCGAATCCAAATTGGGGTTGCGTGTACGGTTGCGGCGGCAACAGAGGTAGAAAGAGAGAATGAGCATAGAGGCAAGAACGAGGAAGGCGAGCGCGATGACAATGGAGTAGCCAAAGCCAACGTTGATGGAGAGAGGCATGGAGACAAACAAGAAGAAGAAGAAGAAGAAGAAGAAGAAGAAGCAGTAAGTGAGATTGTGAAAGTGTCCATTTGAGTGAGGAGAAGTGGGAGGCGAAGGAGAAGAAAGGGAACAAGGAGGAAATTGGGGAGGGATTTTGGAGGCCAAAGGGTGGGTGGGAATCTCAGCTGCTGCATTAAATTCTGGGTTTTTTTTTTGGTTTTGAATTTTGAGGAAAGGAAATGGATTTTACGGTCTCTCTCCTCTCTCTCTCTCGCTCTCGCGAGAGCATTTAATACAGACAAGGAGAGGGGGAGGAGGAGGGGAATGGTGCCAGAAAGTTGGGCTGCTTTGGCCTCCAACGACGTTTCTTGGGGATGACCCAGTTGAGGGCTTTGAAGTACTCGAGGCAATCACACGCTTTCGCTTGCTTCCTGCCTTTGTACACTCATACTATGACAGATTATACTAAACACTCCCAGCCTCCATGAAAAAGCTGAATTCCATTCAGTACAGAGGCATCCATCTCATGTTGGCAAAGCCTTCTTCAATGTTAATTTTTGTTCTACTTCTGTACCTATCTTCCAATAGGCACATTTTTCAACTATTTTTTTTATAAAGTTTTTGATAGTTCTAAGGTATATTAAATATTCTTATACATGTTCATGCTTAAGAAGAGCAGGGAGAGAGGGTATAAATTAATATTATCTTGTATACTTTATATAAGTTATACTTTTTAGATAGATACGGCACCCATTTGAGAAAGCGGTAGAGAAGTACTTTTATGTAAGTCGAGGTAAATATGTGAAGGAGATTATCTCATTTTACGAAAAACATTACTGAACATGTGTTTAATTTTTCTAAACGTTATCACAAATAAACCCACGATCACATATGTAAGTTACACTTTCCTTTGTTTGAAATTTTAATATGCTCTTTCCAATTTTGCCACCCTTAAATGCATGCATGCATAATGTACTCCCTCTAATCGGGCATCTTCTAGAAGCACCTTTTGATCTCAACTATAAGTCACAATTGAATTATTAATTACTATTTTCCTATTTTACCCTTGTTATTAACCGAGGTTTAATTTTTTTTTTAATAGACTCTTCAAACTCCATCTTTCTCTGTCTAACATTAAATAGAGGTAAACTTGAAAATATCAACTTAGAACAAATTTAAAGACTTAATGCCATTCATTGGTATGTGAAAATAGCAAGAAGTACCATATAATAAGGATCATATGCAATATATTAACTATCTCCACCCATTGCTGTTCACTTGCTCTCTCCATATCTAAGGGTGTATTTAGGAAAAAAAATTACACATCTTACACATTTATTACTTTCAATTAACTTTAACCCATATTTTGATCTACATGATTCAATTAGTTGTAACTTATATATAAAACCGGAGGTAGTATGATATTAGAATTTCAGTGAAATTAATAAGAGTAATTTAAAAATCAATTAAATTTTCTAAAAATTAATTGATTTTTAACCTTTTTCATATAAAAATGTTTTAAAAAATGTTAAAAATATAAATACGAACATGTATCAGTCAAAAAACTTTATGCTATACAGAAGAGTGTTTTTACATAATGTAATAGCTATGAGCTTAAAATCTCATATAAGGAGACATTTTGTAGAGGCTTAATAATCTTTTTAACATAATTAATTAATGAAATTTAAAGCATTGCATGGATGCATGTTAATGGGCCAAATCTGCCTCAAGATTGGGTGAGTATTTAAGAGTGCATGTGGATATAGGCAACCTAATAAAATAGATCCATATTGATTCTAGTTAGAGGTTGGGCTTGTTTGGTAAGTCCGTTGGAAGAACGGACATAAATTCCGAAGTAAATATGTGAGAGAAATTTTGTATCGGTAAGCGCAGGAATTGCTTTTGGATGCTCAAACAGGCTATCCAAACAAGCCTAATATTGATAAAAATTAGAAGCATAAGCCATATATCATTATCCTATTAGTGAGGGTAGATTGACTTACCCTTAAGTTTGTGACTTAGCTCTTTGGGGATTTATCCAATGTCCCTTTTCTTAATGCCTAACTGGTTATATCATGAGCTGCACATTTTAATGGCTACTTTATTTTGGGGCTTTTAAGGGTAATTTAAAAAAAATTGCATTTATTATTGAGATTGGATGATTTGCACATGGCTAAATGTGAAGATATATGGGGGTTGGGATTTTATAATCAAGACAACCTCTTGTGGGTAAATGTGAAGAAGATATATGGGGCTTGTGATTTATCCAATGATTATATATTGATATATAATGCATATTTGGAAATCCGTTGGAATAACAATTTTACAGATTTCAAGATAAATATTTGAGAGAGTTTTGTCTCAATTAGTATACAACGTGGTTGTGAATCACTTCCCAGACACGCATCAACGTGATTGGAGACTTACTTTTGATAAAATGAGGAGGAGTAGATTTTTGTGACAATCATTGAAAAAGACATAAATGTATCTCTAATCCTTTAGCCTTAACCGTATCTAATAATAGTGTCTTTTTAGCTCTTTAACTCGATAGGTGTTTAATAAAAAAAATGTTGGCATTAGAATTTTAGATATTTTTAAAGGTTCTCAAATGCTAACGTGTTAAGTTCAATTTTCAAAAATGATAATAATGATGGTTAAAAAAAATCATCACTTGACCAAATCCAAAACCCCATATAAAATTAAAGGACTAGTAGTGAACTTTTACCATTCTTAAAGATCAAGTTAGATATATTCTTGGGATTTTGAGGGAAGTTTCAAGGACATTGTTATAATCTAAGAATTCGTGATAAGTCTTATTGTGGGGCTATCAAATAAAACTAAGCTAGAATGCAATATAATGGCACTAACTTAGGTCAATCTCTACGTGGAACCTAAATTGAATTACTAATAATCAAATGCAAATAACAAATTAACCAAGAAGTACTAAGTGAGTTTTTACTATCTAATTAAACTAAAAAAATGTACTTAAATTCTATAAAAGGAATGTTCTAGATGATTGAATCCACTAACATTCATTGTCCAATTTTAATATTGAGTTCTCTTTTTAACTGAGCACAAGGATTAGTAAGGATCCTTATTAATCAATATTTCTAACCTTTTAAAATAATCTAAACCTAGACTCAATTAATTAATTAGGAATATCGTTAGTGCTTAGCTCATGTTAGATTTATAAAAGATCCTCTTTACATCCAATTAATTCCTATAAACCTAGCAAATCAATTGATTTCAAGAGAATAATGGAAAGCAATCAAATAACAAAAGAGCTACAGTCTAATCACAATCCAAAGTACCAATCTAACATAAGTATCACAATTCAAATTACATCAACCGATAATAATTATTTTTCATACATACAAATCATAACATCTAACAACTTAGAATTACAATTTGCATATACAAAAAATTGAAAAGTGAAATTAAAATTTAGAGAACTCCCCTAATTACTCAAGTTAATAAAGAGTGGTGAAAATGTAGTACGGGGGAAAGACAAAAAAAAAATGGATGTGAGTTGGTGGAGTAAATAAAATGGAAAAGCTGTTGAGAGATAATGAAAAAGGAAGTTTTCAGTTTTTCTCTTGAATCAGTAATTCCATTCAGTTCGATGCAACCCCCAAAACGCACAGTTTTCTTTTGTCCTTTTATAGTTGTGTTTGATAAGTCCGTTTTACCAACATGTGCGTTTATCGAGACAAAATTCCTCTCACATAAATTACCTCAGAATCTGTATCCGTTTTTCCAACGGGCTATCCAAACGGACCCTATATATTTTCCCAAAACATAGAATCCTTAATTGTGATTAAATCTGATCCTCAAGTATCATTTTTGAAATCTGCAAAATAAACTCATGAAATCAAATAGATAATCAACAAGTATATAATGCCAATTCATCTGAGAATTAAAAATAATTCAAAACTCCTAAAATTGATATAATTACCCTTTTACATAATAATTATTTAATTAAATCCAATAATAGATTAAGTTTAGGTAATAACATTAATCAAATATTGAGGTTTATCAATTCACAAGGTAACATCTATGATGGTTTAACCAAGGTTCAAAAAACAGATCGGCCTAACCAGTTTAGATCGAAAGCGAACAAACTGATCACATGTCCTGTATGGTTCAACCCTTGAATTGGCGAGAAACCAAACTGGAACAACCTAACCTAAATCGATGCGAAGTGGTCGCAAGTCGGATGATTTACTGGGCAAAATGCAAATAAGGAAACAACAATTCTTTATTTTATTAATAAGTGATTACTTATTATTCATATATATAACCTGAAAGCAAAAAAAAAATATTTTCTACTATTTACAAATAAATAGTAGAATCCCTTATGAAAATTGATAATAGAGTATGAGCTTGGCACTATTTCTTATACAAAAATAATTACTACTTGTTTATCTAATTACAATACTTATGTTGGGATTCTGTCCAAACGAGAATTTAATAAGTGCATATTTATTTAAATATTATTTTATAGTTAAATTATGTACATTTTAATTAAATATATCATTTTTAATATAACTGGTTTGATCCCGATCTAACCCACTAACCATTAAACCACTGTTTTGATCAGTTTATTGTCCCATCCAACCCGGTCTACGTTTTCAACCTTGGTTTTAGCTTTTAACATTTTTTTAATAAAACACAGGTATTCTTTTACTAGAAGTAATCGTATTTGAGAGAATGTATGGCATTAAGTGTGGACACTTCTTCCAAAGGAGATCCAAACTTTAATTCATCACGATATAAGCGATTGATTCATTCTATTAAATCCAACTCCGTCAAATATGTGATATGTAACATACTGCATTATTAAGAATTGTTTTAGAGCCTCAAGATATATATTAAGAATGATTAACTTGTCCTTAATATAAAGCTAGATAATTAATTTAGAGATGTTAATATTTTATATTGATATTGATTTGAATTTATACAAAGAAATATATATATATATATATATATCATGTTTGAGCATGATAATGAGTTGGGGAAGAAGCTTGCGCTAATTTCCTAAGGTTTTTAATGATCATAACCAGTTTTGTGTTAAGTCGATTTACAAAGAACTTGGGCAGCCATCCTGCTGGATCCAACTGAAAAGGAAATCAGTGAGAAATCAAGTTAATTCCATTATCGATTCAATTTTTCAACAACAAAAAATTTTGGGGAAATTGCCAAAAAAAAATTCTTACGGTAAAATTTAGGTTTAAAATGCAATTTCAAGAAAAGGAGTTTTTTACCACGAGCGTAAAACATAATTAAGTTTCGTAAGGTATAAAAAACTTAAATTTTTTAAAAATGATACAATTTTAGTAATTGAGTTTTGAATTTGTAAAAAGTAAACGTAGTCTTCTAAAACCAATAAGCTATTGATTGATATGATAAGTAGTTTCATCACATAAGGAAAAGAACGCAAGTTCAAATGTTAGAAATGCTCTTCTTGAAGGAGGATAAAATCTTTAAACTCTAAGGGTCAAAATGGGATTAATGTCAAATCTAAAGTGGTTCAGAGACAGGAATGGGAATACGGGTTGGGCCCGCCAAAATTGGCAGGCTCGAGCTATACACATCAAAAAAAATTTTGGTAACCCACCAAAAAAAAATTTTAATATCCAAAGATATCTAAAAACTGTTCAAATAAAAACCTAGGTGAACCCTTATTTGGCTATACACATCAAATCTTTAATTATGTGTGTGTTTGAGAATTCGTTGGGAAAAGAAGTTTACAGATTTTGAGATGATTGTACGAATTTAGATATATTTTTTACGTATTTAAAAATAAGTTTTGTATTGGGTTGCGTACACTGTTGGGAAAAAGTTTTCCAAACATGCATTGCATTATATGTAGAAAGTTACCATAGTTGAAGAAGACTTGTTTGGGCTCAATGACTTTGGGTAATAGATTTTCTAAGGTGGGTTTTCCCAACAAATTTCCACAAAAAAAAAAAAACTTATCTGTTTTTTCCTTAAGAAAGAACACGTTTTTTGTATTATTTATTAATAATAAAAGAAAAGGAAAATAATATATATACCTGAACAACATAAGTGACAACACAAGAATCTTCTTCAAGTTTCTCCACAACCCAACCTGACTGCAAAAGGAATCCTCTAATTGCATTGCTTTGCTTTGGATGCAACCCTGCTGCTATCTCTTTTGGCAATGATGCCACTGCTACTACCTATTTTATATTACACACACATTTATATATATATATATATATTAGTTCTTCATTTATTCCCATTTAAATCATATTTTTAAGGGATAATTACAGTTAGGTCTCAAAGAATATAAAATCTAACAAATCTCAATGACTTGTTATTGACAAATGGAAGAGATTTATTAACAGGTCCTTATAACTTATCAAATATTATGTTTTTTTTAAATCTAATTGTGATTCATTCTTAATTTAATCATACCGGTAAATGGTATGATGATATTCCCACAAGAAATAGATAAGATGTGTTTTGTATTAAAAAATCAATATTTTGGGTTTTATTTTTGAAAAAAATTCCAATTAAATGGAGATATGTTTTGTATTAAAAAGTGTTGTTATTTTTTTTCCATCAGGTATAGTAAATAACTATTAAAATGTAGTAAAAAATTGATTTGGGATCTTATTATTTTCACGATTTTTTTGGGCAATTTTCCCCATTATTTTTCCATCATTTTTACTCTATATTGGGTCACAAAGGGACCCATAATTTGGTGGTGAAATGGCATGATGGCATCCCATGTAAAAGAATAAACAAAAGTGAAAAGTATAAAAGACAAAGTTCAGGAAAAGATAAAAAAGGAATATTTACAAGCAACTTCAATGATTATATATTAATGGGATATAATTATATTCATTTATGGTTATAAGGAATAGCTACATCAAATTGCAGCTCAATCCCTTAAAATTATAAAGTATACCTATAATATTTAATTAATTGTAACATATTTAATGGGTGTGTTTGTCAACAATCATGTTGAGCCTAAATGTATGTTCAACCGTATTTTTCTACAAAACGAGATAATCCCGTTCACATATTTACCTAGGCTTACGTAAAAGTACTTTTCTACCATGGTTTCAAACGGATCTTCGGCTCTGCAGTTAAATAGTGATAAAGAGAAAGAGAAGAGAACTAACCAAGGTGCCATCTTCCATAGTTTCACGGCGCTCATAAACAATGAACTCTCTATTGCGAAAGAGAGGCTTTGAGTTATCTCCAAACCTCAAACGAATTATGCTTAGATTGTCTTCTAAGTCTTTTATGTATCTTGCTTCCACCAGATCTGAGTCCCATTGCTGTGTGATCATCAAACAAATTTCCATAATCTCAGTTTTTAATCAAAATTGTCTACAAACATAAAAAGGGTTAATATCACTACAAAAAAAATATTTTATTCATGCGGATTTTAATCCGTAGATATAAAGTTCGTGTAAATATTTTCCATGGGTAAAAGTACCTGTGAATTTTTTCCGCAGGTATATTAAAATTTTTCTAATGCATATAATATTTGATTCCTCAAATTTATCTTCATTTTGATTTCGATCTCTTAAATTTAAAATAAGTGGTTTTGGCTCCTTTAAATTGTAAAATGGTCAACATTTTTATTGAATCATATAGTTCAATGTTTTAAATAAAATGAAATTCAAATGATTAAAAGCCATTTATTTTAAAATTGAGGGACCGAAAATAAAATATGACAAATTTAAGATATTGAAGGTTTATTAATTCAACATAAAATATATTACATTTCAGAAACATAGTAATGAAATCGGACAAGCCATTAAACCACTCAAAATATAGTGGTTTAAAGGTCATTGGTCTGACTGAACATGGGCAAATCCAATCATGTTAAAGATAATATAATTTAAATAAAATATACAAATATATTTAGATATTATTTTCGATTCTTAGCATAAAAGATAATTAATTTTTGTTAAGAAGATTAAATAAACTAAATACGTTACTTACATATATATATATTTATTATTTCTCTCTAAACTAATTTGTCTGATTTATAAAATGATATATAATTTAATTATTTACACAAATAAATATTTTTAACTAGTGTATTCAACTTCCATTACATAGATAATTATATACATAAGCTCGGTCACTACCTTTGGTTTCTATTTCACAATCGGACAAGAGAGCTTTTTGGGGTTGGATACACGTTTCAAAATCTAGGCTTTTCGGTAAAATTTAGATTTTATTCAAGTATTTACATTATTTTTAAATCCTAGATTTTTTTAATAAAACTTAAGTTTGAAACCTAAATAGATTTTAAAAAAGTTATTATCTGGTCAAACACACTATCTTATATTAAATTTTCTATTTCTTTTTTTATTTCTCATATGTCCTACTTATTTTTTACCTCTAACTCCGTGGAAGTTAATAACTTCCCAAACACAACACGTTTCAAAACCTATGTTTTGCTTCAAAATTCGTAAAAGCTATTCTCTAAAATATAGATTTTATCTTGAACTCCATAAAAACTATTCTGAAACCGCCTTTCAAACAAGTTTTTAACTGTTCCTAACATCAAAGCACTGTATGGATAAGCAAGGTTACGGACAAAAGCTTTCCTTTTCAATTCGCCGACTGGGAAGTTGGAATCCAATCCCTGTTTTGGAGTTTCCCATTCATTTAATATTATTCTAAAGCTAATTCTAAATATAAATTTTTTTAGAGGATTCGTCTCTGTTCAAATTATAATAAACAGAAAAATTATGTGTACTGTATCAATTACATAAGTTCAATTATACTACTCATTAAATTGGAAATGATAATAGAGAAAAACACAAAAAAAAAATCTTTAAACTTTTTATTAGTTGCACATAATTGGTCTTAGAGCTCATTTAAAAATATTTTTTACGAAGTTCGAGGTAAAACCTAAGTTTTGGAAAATAGATTTTGAGAGAATAGCTTTTATGGATGCTGAACAAAACTTAGGTTTCAAAAGATGATTGTGTTTGAAAAGTTATTGATTTTTAAGAAGTTGAAAAGTAAAAAATAATAAAAAAAATAAAGAAAAAAAAGGAAAGAAAATTTATTACGAGAAGGTATACGATTATAAAAAATGATTTTTTTAAATAAGTGTTAAATCTAGATTTTATTATAAAACCTGTATATGCTAGCTCTTAATGTTAAAAGCTTAAATCAAGAATAATAATGTTTAAATGTATATTAGCACACTAACCTTCGCGGCATCAATGGCGTTAGCTACGGTGATGAATTGCTGAGGGGAGAGAGATCGGAGGAGCCACCGGCTGCGGAAGGTATGAAGGGAGCCGGACCGCCGTCTAGAAATCTCGACGCCGTTCTCCACTCCCTGAACCTTCCAGCCTTCGCCGCCTCTGTCTGAATCCGACGCCGACAACAGCTCTTGTATGCAGTTCTCGCTCGCAAAGTGCACGTACCTCCTCAACGAATCCTCACTTATCGACCTAATTAATAGCATTCCATAACAAATCAATAATATATATATATATATATATATATATATATTCCCAATTCCAAAAATAGAAAAAAGAAAAATAAAGTTAACATGTGAGAGAAGTAGATCAGTCCATATATAAATGAAGAACAAGTCTGAGACAATATATAACATTTCAACTTATATATATTATTACCATCACACACAAACACTCAGAGATATCTTCTTATCAGTTTCGAGTACTCTAATTTCGACAAAAAAAAAAACACAAGTTATTATTGTTAACGGCAGCAATATCCAGTACTGATACACACTGATCACACAAATATGTAATTTCTTGAAACATGATCCTTCAAAGAAAGTGAGAGAGAGTACACAGATATAGAGAGAGAAACTGAGGCATTTGATGAAATTGAAGGAGGTGGGGTTACCAGGATCTGCTGCAAGGAGGAGCAGGGCTCCCAGTAGTGCTCATATTGTTATGCTTCTGATGAGGTTTTAGATGAAGGTGAAACTGTTTGGGGTTTCAGAGAGAAAGGAGAGAGGTCTAGTGCATATATAGATGAAGTATATATGTATGTGTCTATATATATATATATAAAAGAAAGAGAATAAGTAAGTGAGAGAGGAAATTAAAAAGAAGTTGGGAGGGTGAATGATGCACATGGAATGCCAGAAGAAGCTTGAATGATTAGAGCAAACAATAAGCCAACACTCTTCTCTCAAGATATGAGAGAGAGAGAGAGAGAGAGAGAGATGAGAGAGATTCTCTTTCTTCCCACCAAAAAAAGCAGAAGTGGTAATGGCAGCAAATATGAAGCACATGGACTGTTGGGTGGCTTTTAGCAAGACCAAGAAAATTAACTAAAGATGTGTGTGTGTGTGTGTGTGTGATGTATATTCTTATTCAAGGTAACAGATAGAGAAAGAGGCAGAGATATATAATGATATTTATTAACAAAAACTACATCCTAAGTTTCGATTACTATGTGCAATTAAAGGACATACGATTAAGCACAAATTAATTAATTCTCTCATGTATCACAAACTTGTGCCAAAAAAGGAAAAAAAATTATCCTTTAGAATTATAAATTAAAGGTAAACGTTGTGTCAAACAATTATCTAATAAAAATATGGATCATTTTACCTTTTAAGAGATAAAATCAAAGATTACATTAAAGCCTCAGAGCAAAAATTATAGGGTGGGCGAGTGAATCTGTGAATGAAAGGAAGCAAGAACTTGGTTTCCAATGGAGGGCCCCAGTCACGTGCCATGCATGAGAGAGTTGGATTCTCAATTCCAAACAGCGAAGCTCTCACAAATTGAAATAGTGCATTTTTGGAAAAAAATTTCCCAACGATACACACAAATTAAGATAAAAGTATTTTAAAATCTATAAAAAATATATCAAAATCCGTAAAAAGTATCTTGAAATCCGTAAAATGTATTTTAGAATCCGTAAAATATCTCGGAATTTATAACTCATTTCTTCTGATAGACTGTCAAACAACTTGTCCCAATTCCCATTGTCCTTTCCACTCCCTTTTGCCCCAATGTTAGGTACAAAACTAACCAACTCCTCCCACCTCGTCCTCCCTATGTTTTTTCCCCTTAAATTAGAATAGCATGCATTAACCCACAAGGTGACATGTGGTACAAAATTCATAACTTTAGAACTTTAAGTCTATCTAATACTACCTTTGTTCTTTAATATAAATTGTAGTTGGCTTTTTTTAAGATTAAAGAAGGTAAATAAATTGCTTTAGATTATATATTATAAAATATTTATGTGTATAGTTGGATTATATATAACTTTATAATTAAGTTAGGCTATTAATTTAAAAAAAGATAAACATATCAGTTTATTTAACTTCCTTAACATCCTCAAAAAAGTCAACTTTATTTATATTAAAGATTAAAAGTCGCATACATATGTTCCATAAGAAAAAAAGTCAACATAATAGTAAACAAATAGTAAAATTGTGCATTGATATGAAAAGTTTAAAGGTTAATATAATTTAGGGAAAATTAGTTTTTTTGGTCCATCAACTTTTGACCTAGTTGAAGGTCGCTCTTTGAACTTTGACTTTGTGTAACTCATTATTCTATATACTTTTGACTCAATTGTAACCCAATCTTTGAACTGACTCACATAACTCAGTCTCTATAGTTTTAACCATTTTATAATTTAATCCCTATATTTAAGAAAATAAATCATATATAGCAAAAGATTAAGGGTTAAATTAGAAAATGGTTAAAAATACAGGAACTGAGTTATAGTGAGTTAAAGTTCAGTGATTGTGTTACAATGAGTCAAAACTATAGGGATTGAATTACACCGAGTCAAAATTGAAGGGCTGAATTACAATTGGATCAAAAGTTGAGGGACCAAAAATATTAATTTTCCCTACAATCTTTGTTCCTTCAAGTTTTCCCTAGTTTGATTTTGGTTTCTCATGTTTTAAGATATTGCTACATGTAATAAAATAAAAATATGGACGTTTATAAATATAATTAAAAAATTCCTTCACTCTTTAACTTATAAATATGGTACAAGGAGTTGCAAATAAAAGACTGGTTAATGTATTTCACTTTTTTTGTTACCAATTTTGTTTTTATAATAGAGAGATTTATTGTAAGGTTGCAAGAAAGGAAGTTGTTTATGATAAGGTTTCAAAAGTTGTCAATGACAGCTGCTCTACTTATTAATGGTGTTCTTTCATAAATAACTTTCTTTCTTAGGGTTTTACAATAAATCTTTATTCTAATATACAATCGTGCGATGTGACCACACCTGTATTGAGTTTCACATGTTCGCGTGGTGTGTAGCAGTTGAAGATCATATTACTATGGTCTATGAAAGTGACATCAAGTTGCCCCACTTATTTTCTAACGAATCACTTTTTTTTGTGTTAAAATATACATTTTTTAAATTTTATGAATAAAAATGCGTAATTAAAAAATTTAAATGGCGATTTTACAGTTAAATGATGTTAAAATATGTTTAAACATTAATTATTTTATATATTCATTTTTATATTTTAAAATTTAAGTATGTTTTATCAATATTTTAAAATTATATATTCACCATTTAAATTTGATGGGTCAGCATTGTCCTTTAAGTGAAACTGACGGTATTATGGATAAAGAACTAAAAATGTACTTTTTTAAATTTTAAGAATTAATTGAATTCTCATGTAAATTTAAATGATTAAATGTATATTTTAACCCTTCTTATTATTATGATTTTTAAAAAGGAAGG
>JANTPZ010016327.1:0-10068 GCA_025593235.1 Vachellia pachyceras | reverse complement strand
CATGGGAGAACTGGAAATGTAGCATGGTAGAAAGATACCATGAAACTTTAATAAACAGGACCAAATTTATTTAATTGAAAGGTCATTCTTAATGGACGTAGTCTATTTCCTGTGGAAGGAAAAGGAGCAGAGACAATGAGAGCAGAAGGGGATGATGTACATAACACAAAATTTCTTCATTTCCTAAAGTAAAACAGGGAAAAGAGCATCACTCAAGCGGCAAGTCCATGGACATAAAACTAGGCCAAGATACAGAAGGAAACATACAGCTTTTAGGGAACCAATTCATCATAATAATCATGCCCCTTGATTCCTTCTATCATATCCATGTGAGTGATCAGAATTTTGTGGAGAAAAGAAGGATCCATCAAAATAGGAAGGGACAAAAGCAACAGCAACAAGTACAAGATCAAAGAGATATTTTAACCCCTTCTGCAATACCTTTTTATAGACCTTCTCAGAGCATATGTTGTAAAGATGTAAGAATTTGTGAAAACCACCATCCTAAACTTGACCCAGAAAGGATTAGAAAACATGACTAAGATTCAAGGGATGGGGATTGGCAGGTGCCTTATCCCCCCTACCAACACCCTCCGCGGGGAAGACTCTTCAGAGAAAATCAGATTTTTCCTGTAAACATTCAAATGGACCCCCCCCCCAAAACAGAAGAATTTAAATGTTCAGAAGTCACCTCTCCAACTAAATACCTAAGTCTGATGAACAGATCCTTGCATTTAGCATTACACGATTCCCAAGTTTAATATCGTTGACCTGTACTCCAAAACTCTATTTTAGTGTTTATCATTGAAAACCCTAAAGCATACCAAAATTTGAAGATGGGCAGCTGTACTGCACATGTTATGTAGCAATGCGAAAAATCAAAATAAGGAAGATTGCCAATGGCAAACTCTACATTTTCAGATGCAACAGCAATTAACAGAGTGTAAATTGATTTTACCTTCGTGAAGAGAGAACCACAACCAGAAGCCCTTGGAGTTTTAGGCGGGTAAGGTTTCCGAGATGGAGCAGACAAACCACCTATCAAAACTTGAAGAAAAAGAGAAACAAAAATGGTACAGGATAAAATGGATAAATTATCCTCCATCAAGCCATATCTGAATTCCACTCAAGCTAAGTATACAACATAAAGCCTTCTCCTACTAGGTGTTTGGGGGGGGGGGCACAAAACTGAAGCATAATATAAAAATTTAAAACCCAATGCAACGACATTTAAATCGGAAAAAAAAAACGCAGAGTAAAAATTCTCGAAACACAACTTGTATCTAGCAGGGATAGGGATAACCAGAAGGATGCGTATGCCAAATGACAAGGAAAACAACAAGAGTCAAGACTGGAGATGCAAATACTGATATCAAGCGAACCCTTCTAATTATCCCTTCTATCGCAAACAATGCACTCCGATAGATGAAAATTCGAGGTGTCGTACAATGATGATACCTGAAGAGGACATGACCACAAACTGCGGTGGTTTACGAATGTAGTCGTTGTGGACCTTAATGGTGGTGCTTCCAGATGTCCCTGAGACCCATCCCGGATTGTAGAAGTGGCGAGAGAATCCAGAAATAAAAACTCTGGTCTCTTTCACTGCCGTGCTTTCTAGATATGCCTGCGATACTGTGCCTAGCTTTATTCCGTTCATGGCCATTGCCGGTGCTGCTGCTGCTGCAGCAGCCATGGATTCTACCGAAGAGAAGCGATGAAGAAAAGAGATGGCGGGGAAGAAGTGAGTGAGTGAACTGATAATACTATAAATGTTTAAATGAGTCTTTTTATTAACAGGGGTATTTTGGTCAAAGTGTAAATTTTAAAGATAAATTGAACATAACCATGAACCCATCAAATAACGTAACGTGAATGGATAGAATTTTAGATATATAAGGGAGGGTTGTAGAGCGTGTGTGTGTGTGTGTATATATATCTCTGTATTTTTAAAATAGAAAAAGAGGTTTCTTCTAATTTTTATAAAATAGAGAGATAATTAATATATTTTATCCTTTGGAAAAAGATCGGTGAAGGTTGAGTAACTTTAAACCCATTGTTCATGAAACCGGATCGAACCGGTCGGTTTGAATCGGAAACCGGCCTCCAGTTCGATCTGGTTGGCTGTTCGACTTCGGTTTGGGATCAACCCGGTCTAACCCGAGGTGAACCGGGATTAACCCGGTCGGGTTGGTAGGTTGACCGGTTTGGCTTTTTCTTTTTCTTTTTTAATTTTCCTTTAAAAACAAAATAATAATTTGTTAATTTGAAATTTAAAAAATAAAAAAAGAATTCCTTCTCACATAAATCCACTATCGCGTTTGCATATACTCATCTTCTTTTTAATTAGTTTTAAAATGATGAATTATTTTAAAATTTCAAATTTGAAGGGTAAAAAATAAAAAACAGAACCCCTTATCATATATATTTTAATATTTTGTTAGGATGAATATTTTAAAATTATAAATAATGTCGAATAATATATAACGTACAAGTATATGATTAATTTAGTAATTGTTACTTTATTAATGATATAATTTACTGCTTAATTTTTTGAATTTTCAATTTTGGATGGTTTGATTGTGTCAATGTGTGATAAGATTTATTTTTTTAATTTTTTCATTTCTCACCGGTCTGACTCACTGACCCTTAATCCATTGCCTTGTCCGGTTCAGTCACCGGTCCGATTTCCTGTACTTTGCTTAAACCTAAAAAAATAAAAGATCAATTATTTCTAAGAGTCAATCTCAAGTATTTAATATCCATTTAGGCATTGATTTAACACTCAATATCCTTAAAAATAAACATTTTTTGAATAAATTTTTAAATTTAATCCCTGTGAATAATATCTTTTTGCCTTTATAGTTATACGGTGAAATTAAAAGATTTTTAGTATTAATAATCCCTATGTCACCTGCCACGTATACAATACCCCCCAAAAATAACATTTTATTTATCCATCAAGTATTTGTAACTCGTGATTGGACTAAATTTAATAAGTTTAAGATATTAATTCAGATGGTATTTGAAATAAGATAATTATCATTTATCATATTATGGACTCGTTTAGGAACGCAATAGAGAAATACTTTCACGCAAGTTGAATTAAATATGTGAAATAGATCATCCTATTTTACGAAAAATACTGTTAAATGTAAATTTAGACCTTTCAACGTTGAACCAAACAAGCTCAATACCGTTTTAGAACGTGATCTTGTTTAAATCTTGGCGAGTCTTTCCATTTATTCTTAGAGAGAACCTCCAATACTTCAATTCACCCACAAACCACTTCCTTTTTTCGGTTGAGAATTCAATGAGTATCAGAAGTCAATCTTAAAGGCAAAACAGGTCGCTTTGACTTTTATTCTTCTGGTGATTTTATTTCCATTTAAATAATGTTGTATTAAGTTTTTTTCAACCTTGTATCTCAATTTTATTTGGCTTTCCAAATCCACAGCCCGACGGTAGCTACCTGTCGGAGTTCCAATCAAAAGGTGGAGGTAAAAATAATATGCATTTACGTGATCTGCTTTTAAATGTAAAATTCAGTTTATAAAGCAGGTTTTAGATTATGAGCTGAATTGATACTTTCTTTGATCTTAAATATATATCCCTTTATAGCGTAAATATAGAGATTTTTTTTTTTTTGCCAGAGTAAACATAACCCTCTAATGCCACTTATTGTTACCCAACTTCTCAAATATTGTTTTTCTTATTTCTCCAAATAATCAGACTCTGCATAAAACAACTAATATTATTCTAAGTTATTTAAATGATATCAGTGCCCGTTTAGGAACGCGATAGAGAAATACTTTTACATAAGCTGAGGTAAATATGTGAAGGAGATTATCTCGTTTTATGGAAGAACACTGTTGAACGTATTTTTGACTTTACCAAACGCTTCAACAAACAAACCATCAATCGACCTCGCCACTCGTCGGCCTCTTTGATAGTCTTCGGTGGCTCCTCCTTCATTGCAATCAGTGATCTTTTCTTCATTATCTATGGGTCCCTTGCTTCTTCAGTTCATTCTCAATTGTTAGCTCCCTGTGGCACTCTCCCTTTGATCACATTCCTTCATTGGTTTCTTTTGTCCTTTTCTTTTAAAAAAATTTTTTGGTTTCGATTCATTTGTTTGCCGTAGGATGTGAGATATTAATCTAATTTTTTTTATCGCTCCCTTGCTATTGATTGACATGATTGAACATGAATGTATTTTGAGTCATAGAAAATAAGTGAGTTTTTTATTTTTGTATTTTTAATTTTTGTTTGGGAAATTTGGAAAATTTTTTATTCTCCGCTCGATGATTTTTTTTTCTCTATTTAATGATTTAATGAAGCTTTACCCTCCGATCTCAATATGTTTATTTGCATATGTATTTTTAAAATAATTATGCAAAGGTATTTTTTATTTTTTTTATTTAAAACTTGTTTTAAAAACAATTTTGGAAACAATAAAACAGAAAAACATGCTCCATTTCTGTCCTTAATTACTATGAGACAGTTTTAGTTAACACCGTCATTCTTATTATTTGTGACTTCGTATGATTCGTGGGTTCATCGTATATAATTTACGTGATCAAAATTTCCTCATGTAGTCAACAAAATGCTTTTGATAGAAAAAAAATTAATTATTATATTTAATATCTGTGAATACTACTTCATTATAACTCAATCATTTAAATTAAATTCATTGAATTTACTCGTGACAGCTTATTTACTTTCACAGAATATATGATGAAATAGAAACTGAGATTTATTATTATTTTTATTTGTGTGTAGAACAGAGAAAACTTAACGCTCCTCAGTGGCTAAATCGAGAATATGTCTACCCTATTAACCATTGAATATTACAAAAACAAGAAATGTTTACCAGATTTTAAAAATGGCCTTCAAATGTTGGCATATATTGCCCTCGAAGTTACTGCCAAGTATGAGTGGTCTTGTGATCATCAAAACGCTCGACCATTAAAAATCAAGGAGAGGATGAAGAAGAAAGTTTTCAAAAAGAAACTAACAAAGAAAGAATCTTCTTCATCGAAGGATGAAGAGGAGAAAGGGGAATCGGTTGAAGAAATGACCAATCAAGAATGGATTAGCTGCATTATGAGACATGAGAAGAAGATGAACAAAGGGCAGAATGACGATGATCCTTCATCAAGTAATGAACCATCACTGTCAAGCCTGCCAACTTAATGTGGTGGATCAACTCCAAATAGGCTCTTTTGTGTCATCAAAAAGTCTTTAACCAAAATAGATGAGTAAATAACACTGTAGGCTTTCGCTTCCATGCAACCAACTTAATGGTTTTGAGTTCTTTGAAGATGACGAGGTCACACTTGTCAGGAACAAACAAGCCATTCAAGCGTTGTTGACTCATAAACCAAAAGACGATAATGGGGAGTCTCTTCCTCTCGTTGAGACGATGCTAAATTTTGGACAATAGAATTTGCATATCAAACGAGATGATCCGCCTAAGAGATAGAGTCCATAATATGTACTGAGGAGTGGCTGGAACGATATAATTTCTCAAGACCAACTCAAAGAAAACACATCAATTGAAGTATGGGCATTTAGAGATGTTGAAAACAGGTTTTGCATGGCACTTGTTGGGCTTACGAGGCAGCAAGTTAGAACTAGAGTACAAAATAGAATTATTCAAGATTTATTATTTTCTGGGTTTCTACCATTTTCTACGTTGTTTCATTTTAAATTTATTATAAATAAAAATTGATTTTAAAGTTATGATACCAAATATTTAAACATCAAAATTACACAATAATTAGTACATTCACCCTCTGCAGCCTCTACACTCTCCTTTCATCTATTCTGTTTTCACAATCCTAATCGCCACCAACAAATATGTCAGAAACTTGCAATGAATACATGGTAATAGATGCACATAAGTGAAGCCACAACATCCCTCTACCCACCATCTAGCATGATGTAGAAGTGAAATCGATTGCCTGGTCCACACACACACATCCCGAGGCATTATTAAACCATTTATGCATATATTTATCCATAACTATGTATTCTATTTACAGGCCATAAAATACAAGAAACTAAAAGAATAATTATTAATTAAAAATAAGCCAATAACTTATACCCATATGAATTTATGCTAAAGGAGCACAAGGAGGCAAAAAAAAACCAAAAGGAGAAAGAAAGAGGAGTAGAACGAACGAAAAAGAGAAGAGATGAAGAAGGAGAAGGATAATGTGGGGGGTGTCATGGAGAGGTTTTTGTAACTTAGAACCATTAATGTTTGTCTCAAATTTCCTGACCAAACCAGCAATATCCCTCATGGTGGTGTTCATCACATATAGGGGTCTTCTCAAATGTGACCTGTATTGAATTCCGAAGCACCCTGCAAGGTTCTCTCTTCTCTGCTATGGTTCCAAGGTAATGGTAGTACATGATCTTCCCTTTTGTGTTGCGAGTCTCTTCCCTTCTATGTTCTCTGACATGTGACCTCCTGTGGCAAACAGCCTCCGAGTTTGAGTAAAAAAAACATAAAACATGCCAGAAATTTATTCATGCCAGAACATAAGAAAAGTAATCAGATTTATGACACAAAAGAGAGAGAAAATGGAAGCACCAAGGAGCATAATCAGATCTGGGTGTGAGAAACAACATGAAAGAGCAAGAGAACAGGTGCAAAGACAGAAAAAAAAGGATAAGAAGGGAATGAAAATGCATACTAGTAGTTGCTCTTTCTCTGCGAGGGGAACTCTGGCGGATTTATTACCCCAACTCAGGGGTTCAATATTTAGTTGGTTTAAAATTGATAAATGAGTGAGTGTAAAATAATTCACATTGTACTAATATATATCTAATTTTTTTGGAATTCAGGGAGCGTACTAAATCTGTTTAAGTGTACCTAGGTCCGCCCATGTAGAAGACGACGATTGCCGGCGACAAGACTTCCTAGATCCAACAGAGGAGGCTATGCGGCTGAGAGGAGACAGGGAGAAGACGACAACATGCAGAGGAGGTTGTGCCTCTAGATATCTAACCATTAGACCTGCAGATAAATTATATCTTTGACTAAGCTTACAGACTAGGCCTCAGACATGATTAGTTCATGTTAGTTTTTTGAATATACACGAAAACTTGCTTATCTTCTTATGATTTAGGGAGAATTATACTAGTACTATTTGATGGACTTAATTATCAAAAAGTTTCAATCGCATATGAAAAGTGTAAATATTATTTTTTACACGGTAACTCTCATATACTAGTACTGTTGTACTAGTACTATTGTATGTTTCTTACTTCACTACCGCAAATAGGGATTTAACGTCCCCTCTCATATTCATTTTCAGTTAGTTCATTTTTTAAAATGAACGTAACAGTTAGAATGTCAAGTTTTATAATAGATGGACATAATTTATTAGATCTATAGATGGATCATGTTTTTGACTGAGTTTACATCAGTTTTTTTAACATACACGGTAACTTGCTTATCTTACAATAAATCAACTAATTGTACATCTGTCGTTACGCTGATATTATAATCAGTTCACAACTTCACACGTAGAATTCTATGGAGAAATTATATATACATATAACTCCATCTTCATCTTCTTCTTAGTCTTAAACTCTGATAATTAATTACGAGGTCAAGAACTTCAGCTATACTAATCAATCAATAATAATGTATTTATATATATACGAAGTGTTCTGGAAAATTCCCCACATCTGGCCTCTTTACATGAATCGGTCAATCACATCACATCACATCATATTATTTGCCAATAATCACAATATTATTCTTCAATTTTGTACCAATACTTACACTTTACCTACACTCTGCGTGTGTGTGATGACACGTGTTAATTTTGGACATTCTGTTTTTCAATTAAGGCCACCAACATGGACACAAATTCTTTGTACGTTTGTCCTTTTAAAAAAAAAATTATTGAAGTCTGCGATGATCCTTTTCCATGACGTATGATTAAAAAAAGTGTTCGCAACAAGAAGATTGGCCTTGTTAGATTTCGTGTGCACGTGTAACTCGTGTCCCACAAAATGAACGTGTAAAAATGTTAGAGGGACAAAAGCACAAAAAATGTATGTTGTATAATGTAAAACTTTTGACTCATCTTTAAACAAAAACTCGTTTGAAACTATATGATCAAAATTCTAATTCCAATTCATAAATTATAAGGAGCTAACTCATTTAATTAAATCCAAGCAAGTCACTTTCTCTCTCCAATGAATAATTCTAGAGAAATTTACCATCAGGTCCTAAATAAAGGAATTAATGAGTAAAATGTTTTAAATATTAATAAAATTACCATCAGGCCCATCGGTAGTTAGTCTGATTATCGTTAATAATCTCATAAACCGTCAATAACAACATGACCATCTACAGTTGAAATTTGATGGTAATTTTGCGAATCTTTAAAACATTTTGTTCATTAATTAGGTTACTTAGGATTTCATGGTAAATTTTCCATAATTTTATATCTAAACTTGTATTTGTCCTCGTGCATTGTACTTGGCCCCTATATTGTTTTTGTTTTTGAACTATTTCTTCCTTGTTTAAGCCTATCTTCTTATCTATATTATAGCAATGTTTAGCCCTAAACCCTTCGTAAAGTCGATATTGATATCTTAATTGAGTTTTAAAATAAAATTTTGGAATATTACAATCAACAAATTAGTTATAAATGCCTAGCAAAACATGAATTTTTAAGATTGCAGCTGAATTACCTCTCATACCAAGAAAAATAAAGTTTCCATATCACTATACTACAAGGTCATTGTTAACATGTAAACCTTTTAACATAGTAACAAATTAGTGATCACGTTTGTTTTATATATTGAGTTAATAATGGGTTTGTTTGCAACCACGTTTCTAAAAGTTAAACGCGCATTCAACAATGCTTTTCCGTAAAACGAAATAATCTCATCCACATATTTATCTCCACTTACCTAAAAGCATTTCTCTACCGCATTTTCAACCGGCCACAATACGTGTTTGTTCTTTTCATAAGAAGAACGAAAAGTTTATTTATCTTTCTTGCATAAAAAATTTTACTATGTTTCTGCCAGAAATAGAAGACGTTAAACTCTTAAATGCAAGTAATACTTGATGGCCAAATATTTAAACTGATTTAAAATGTAAAACTTTTTGGTAATCCAAATTACATTATAAAAAGAATCTTATATTTAGATAGAGAGAAATTGCCATTAACAATAGAAGTTTCAGTATCAAGAAAACACACACACGTACATGGGTTTAGCATATTTCTCACAAAATAATACACCAAAAATACTTTATTAGTAAGTGCAAAATGACAACTGAGAGGTGTCTTTTATGAAAAATGTCATAAAATCACATCCAAAGCATTGTAATAATCGCCCAAAAAAAAGAAATTAAAGGGTGGAAAACTCCTAATAAAGTATATGCAGGCCAGCAGCTCTCAAATAATTAATTTTAGATTATAAATAATAATTTATTTTTTTTCCTACTGTCCACCCAAAATTCCACTCAGAGCACCACTCAGCACAATGGTCGCTGCATAGACCAATAAGCTTGGGGGAGCGACGTCCCATGCAACTGATCCGTTTGCTGGAGGCGGCGATGTTTCATTCGACGAAGACGACGGGTTTGAAGATCCTGGGGGGCTCGTCGAAGGTGTTCCCGGTGACCCCGGAACAGATGACGGGGTGCTCGCCGGAGGTGCGGGTGGCGAAGACCCTGGAGTCGATGTCGCAGGAGACGGCGATGGCGACGTTGGAGAATTGGCTGGAGTATTGGTAGGGGACGGTGTGGGTGGTGCCGTTGCAGGAGCCGGAGCAGACGCCGGTGTTGGGTAGGAAGGCAAATTGGCCGGTGTAGGGGAAACAGCCGGAGGGATGATCGCCGGAGCTGGCGATGATGGAGATATCTTCGGTGATGGATAAGGTGAAACCGCTGGAGCTGGTGGCGATGTGGGAGGTACCATCGGTGCTGGGTGTGGTGAAACCGCCGGCGACGGCTGATTAGCCACCGGAGGTTGAGAAGCAGGGGGCGGCGGAAAAGGGAAAGGAGGTGGTCTGATGGCTAAAACCACA
>JANTPZ010016325.1:0-10179 GCA_025593235.1 Vachellia pachyceras | reverse complement strand
TCTTTCAAGGTATGATCCTTCAAGTTACGAACGTAAAGATCATGTGGGGTATCTTTTGTTTTTTTATAGTAAAATTTTGTATATTAAGGACTGGAGGGATGGTAAAAAAATGAATTTAATTTAATTTGTTGCATATGACATGCAGGAGCAAAGCAAAATTTTGAGATGGAATCAAATAAAGGGGCAACATTTGATGATGTGGCTGGAGTTGATGAAGCGAAACAGGATTTTGAAGAGATCGTTGGGTTTCTGAAAACCCCAGAGAAGTTTTCTGCGGTTGGTGCAAAGATTCCAAAAGGGGTTCTTCTGGTGGGATCACCAGGAACAGGGAAGACATTGTTGGCTAAGGCCATTTCAGGCGAAGCTGGAGTTCCTTTCTTCTCTGTGTCAGGCTCAGAGTTCATTGAGATGTTTGTGGGGACAGGGGCTTCCCGGGTCAGAGACTTGTTCAACAAGGCAAAAAGCCAATTCACCTTGTTTGATATTCGTTGATGAGATTGATGCTGTGGGGAGGCAGAGAGGAACAGGCATTGGAGGAGGCAACGATGAAAGAGAACAAACACTGAACCAGTTGCTCACTGAAATGGATGGCTTCACTAGTAACACTGGGGTCATAGTTATTGCTGCTACCAACCGACCTGAGATTCTGGATTCTGCATTGCTTAGACCTGGCAGGTTTGACAGGCAGGTATGTTTATTTGGTCGCATAATCAGCCTCTTCAAAGCATGTTAAATTTATGGGAGAACTACAAATGCCACTTTATTATAAATAAGGATGAAAAAATTCTGAACACTACCAAAAACCTAAGGTAAAATTATGTTTTCACTTTTCATAGTAAATGATCAAAATGCATTTACTTTTATGGACAATAATATCATTAAAATGCTTATAGGAACTTATAAATTCACATATAAGCATTTGTAAATTTTTTGTATCAAGTTGTAAATTTTTGTATTTATACATTTATAAATTTTGATGTTTTTAGTTGTTAAAATACTTGCATGTACTTGTGAATTCACCCATTAACACTTGTAAATTTTTTTGTATAAGTTATCATAATGTAAATTAGGAGTTAAATTTTAATATACATACACTTGTAAAGTTTGTTATCAGTAATTGTTAAAATTTGCATGTGCACTTGTTGAAAAAAAAAAATGAATGAAGGGTATTTTGGTCATTTACCATTAAAATGAAATTCCCAATTGATCCTATGGCACTGCATTGGTATTTCAGAACCTTTTGGACTATACGTGAGATGAAGTCACAGCAGCTGCCAGATTAATGAAATTCTTCCTCAATTTAATTTGGTGTTCTGAATTGAATGGTTTTGGGATTGGTGGAACAGGTGAGCGTTGGATTGCCAGATATAAGAGGGAGGGAAGAAATATTGAAAGTTCACAGCAGCAACAAGAAGCTAGACAAGGATGTGAGTCTGAGTGTGATTGCCCTGCGTACTCCTGGGTTCAGTGGTGTAGACCTTCCAAACCTGATAAAAGAAGCTGCCATACTTGCTGGCAGGAGGGGCAAGCAGAAGAGCACCATGAAAGAGTTTCATGACTCTGTAGATCGTATTGTGGCTGGCATGGAAGGAACGAAGATGACTGATGGCAAGAACAAGATTCTCGTAGCTTACCACGAAGTTGGTCACGCTGTCTGCGCGTAAGTATATATCAAATCAAAATGAGTGAATGGTTATTTTTGCCCCAAACGTTTTGATGAAGAAGTTGTAGGTATCTAAAGGTTTTATTTTGGCTCCACGAGTGTTAAAGAATGACCAGATTTCTAGGTGACATTGTTTTTTCACAAAAACTTTCCAAGTAAAAATGACTAAAGAAGAATGCATGCATGATCATGCCCACGAAGAATCATACATGGCACATGGTTTTCGCCATGTCTGTGCCTAAGTAATATCCCCAATCCTAAATATAGAAGTTAGACAAGATATTCACTTTGGTTCTAAATATACAACTCTAATCCATTTTACCTTTCAAAATTATGATTTTTTTCCTAAAATATCACCTATTAATTGCAGATAATGAAAGGGTTTTATAAAGGTAGAGTTATAATGGACATGATTAGAAAAGATATTTTAGGAATTTTCTACAAATAACCAATTTAACTAATTTTCTTAATATTATTAAATTAGCTATGTAGCTCTAATATATAAGGGGGAGTATATGCCAAAACAAATTTTCCCATCTTCATCAAAGTAGAGAATAAATAGTAAACACTGATAATGAACCTATAATATATATTCAGGACTTTAACACAAGGCCATGACCTAGTACAGGCGACTCTGATACCTAGAGGTCAAGCCAGAGGATTAACATGGTTCATGCCAGGTGACGATCCAGCTCTTATCTCCAAGCAACAACTGTTTGCAAGAATAGTTTCAGGCCTAGCAGGCAGAGCAGCAGAGGAAGTCATATTTGGTGAATCAGAAGTAGCCACTAGTGCGGCTGGGGACTTGCAACAGATAACTCAAATAGCAAGACAAATGGTTACAACATATGGCATGTTAGACATAGGACCATGGGCTTTGATTGATCCTTCAGTGAGAAGTGGTGATGTAGTAATGAGGATGATGGGTAGGAACTCAATGTCTGAGAAATCAGCAGAGGATATTAATGAGTGTGTGAAGCAAATAATAGAGACAGCTTATGAGGTTGCTAAGAATCATAAAAGGAATTATCGTGAGGCTATTGATAATATTTAGTAGATGTGCTGATGGAGGAGACTCTTACGGTTTCGGGTGATAAGTTCAGAGGTATATTGTCTGAATTTACAAACGTTCCTCCTATTCTGATAGATAGAACCTCTATACGCCAAATGATTGAAAAATATGAGTTATATAACTTGCTTATATATATATACAGTCACCAAAATATGTATATAGATATGGACATAGTTTTTCACTTCAACCTTTTAAAGTTAGAGATATATCCTCTGTAGTTTGTATATATTTGTATTGGACCTTGTCAGACAATTGAAGGCCAGATTCGTTAGTTTAGTAGAAACGTAGTATTGAACCTAATTGAGGTAAGAATAGATTGTGTTTAGCGACAAGTATTAGCTTAATTCACAAGGAGTTAGTTCATAACAAAGTCCTGAGTTAAAATCTAATTAACTATACAATGAGCTTGTGATATATATAAATACATTTGTAAATACCCTTTGAGCCTATAAATATGACTTACCTTTGGCGAACTTTCAAAACACAAATCACATAAATTTTTTTTAATCAACAAAGTAGATTATGTTCAAAATAAAATGACTAATAATAAGTTTGCCTATAAATTATTTCAACATCTGTATGATTATCAATAGCTATTAAAAAATTGTTGTGCGAACAAACATGTTTACGTAGAGGTTTATACATGAAGGACATGGAATATGTCGATTGATCGATTTTGTCTATTAAAATCAAATTTCATCAACACCGTGGGAATCTTATACATACAATTCACATCCACAACATAGAATCAATCAAAAAGCTTAATAAAAACCAATTTTAATTAGGTTACATCCGTCCACAGACGACATTTTAGCAACAAATGTAATTGAAAACATCATTAAACCAATCCTAAAATCCCAACGTCACGCTGCTTGCTCAATTACTTGCTTCTCTGTGATCTATTCCTCGCCAATACAAAATCGTGTCAATATTGCACCCCGAGTGAATAAAAAAGGTGAAATCATGTCAGAAAAAAGATTAAAACCAATAAAAATAGGTGCAATTAGAACCTAAGTATGATTTAAATGTTAAAAATCCCGCACATCATCACACATTAGACTAGCTTGAATTGAGTGAGATACCGCGTTTCATACTTTGATTGATAGACTAGTTTGAGATGTTGGCGGATGCACATGTGAATTTTCACAATCAGCTGTCATGTCAGTAATAGCAAGACAGCATGAAGCAGCCCAACAAGTAACTGAGAAATTCAAAGTGACAGCTGTGGCCTGGCCATGCACTAATTTAAAAAAGAGGAGATTCCCATTATGGCATTATGGGAAGCATGTCTCTCCTCTCCCCCCACCTTTTTTACCTTCATGAAGCAGCCAAACAACAGGTAACTGAGAAATTCAAAGTGACAGCTGTGGCCTGGCCATGCACCAATTTAAAAAGAGGAGATTCCTATTATGGCATTATGAGAAGCATGTCTCTCCTTTCCCCCCACCTTTTTTTTACCTTTCTCTCTTTCTTTCTTAAACACCCTTTTGTCACGGGTCTCCTCTCAATTATTGATTGCTCGGCACCTTTATACATCTTGAATATGCCTGGGAATTAAAGAGACAGCTCAATGATTCCTTTATGACTTGACTACAAATGAATGAATACAAGTCTCCCTATATTCATGTATTTATATATTTTCAACAATTCCTGACTCCCCCTTTTATATCTACAATCCCAGCTTTTGAGCCTCTTCTCTTCCCTCTTAAAATAACCAAAACAAGGGATTTTAAATTACAAAAGTCAGTTTATCAAACTTGCAGAGAAACTCTTGTCTTTATAGGCTTTAATCTTAATCCCATGCTTTCTGGAGAAAGAAGCTCCGGTGCGATGCATGACGGGCTGAGTGGACTCCGAGGGCTCCCGCTTAACTGGCTTGGCCTATACAACCCATACCCCATGAAAAAGTACTCCAAGGGAATCAGCATTGCGTGTGGCTGTTCCTCTGTCACCATTGAACCACAAGCTTGGACCTGCAAAATCAACCGAAGTACTATCACATTTCATACGCTAAGCAAGGCTGGGCCATACTGCCCTGTAGGCTGTATGGGCATCTCTCTCACACACATACACAATGTTTTTTAACAATCCAACTGTTTTTGCTATAAGCAAGCGGTTGTCAAGAATTAAGGACGTTAAGGCTTTTCATAAGTATGCTAACCTATTAAGAAACTTCTAAATTAGAGTTTATGCATGTCATAGGCTTGCACATTACTTTGCACTTCATACCTCCACTAGGGCACTGTATCTCCTATCGAGTTTTGTGGTCATGTAAAGAGCCTCAGAATGAAAAGGAGAGTTGTCCCCGACAAAAATGAGTGTACGGCATCTTAGCCCCTTCAGTCCTTGTGTAATGTCAGGTCTCCTGTAAATTGGCAGAACAGAGTTGAAAAACATAAATATGCCAGTTTACCAAGAGGGCAGGACACCAAAAAAAAATCTAAAGTTGATGAAGCGATTCTGCAGCAGGAATTACCGATTAATTGCATGAAGGAACCGCAAGACATTTGTGCTCTTTCTCTCATCCAGTAGCTGAAAACAAAGCATCAAAATTATTCAAAACCAAAACAATGTGAGGCTAGTCCCCCCGTCCCCTCTTTTGAGAAAACTAAGTGGAGAGAGGAAAAGCAATCAGAAGTCAGCAACAGGACAATATAGAGGAAAGAAAGAATTAAGCTTATCACTGACTGTTCTGCAAGCTTGAACTATCTCTGATTCTGGAATTTCAGCATTACCACGAAGTTCCTGTAAGACCCCAAAGAAAAACACATCAAGTATTGAACAAAATCCAAAATGACAGTGGAAGGGAAAAACTTGAAAAAGGGCTGAAATTCTGGGGTTACAGTACCTTGCTGAAGTATCGCTGGAGCAAACACTCCTTCAGCAAACTACACATGCCATAGAAATATAGCAAATTTGATATGACCTAAAATTACATGTGATATTAGATACCGTAACTAAATTTTAAAATGCACAAAAAAGTTCGGAAGGTCTGAAAAGGAACCTTGTTATAAAACCATTCAGTCCAAGAAGGTGCTTTGCACAAGGGAGATACAAGAATTAAGCCAAGAACACGTTCCCTGTACTTCATCTGCAACATATTATCAAAGAACAAAACTATTAAACAAGATTGACTTCATATAGAAACTGCTATTCATCATTTATACAAGTTACATACTGCAAATAGAGTAAGGATATATGCACCAGCTGTTACCCCCATACACATCACTGCACCAAGCCTGAACAAGGAAATCGTTCATAGCATAAGTAAATTAGTAATAGGGAAACACTATTTGCATCAAGATATGTTGTCAGCTGCCCTTCTCCTTACTGATCTAAGGGCCAGCTGAGAGAAGCACAGCTAGAGATTGCTTTTCATATTATTTGGAGTACAACAACAACTAGCCTAATTTGAGTGTTCAAAACAAAAGGAAGTGTTCTAACTTTCAAAATCTTCTGGCTCAAATTTAAGCAACAATATGATCATATCATATTTTACTTACCCAAAATAGTTGAGAATCTCAACAATTTGATCAGCCAAGTTATCTACAGAAGGGACCGGATCATCAGGACAAATTGCTGCAGCTCCCAACTGCAAGAACTCTTGTGGAAGTTCCAGAGGAGACATTATGTAAATAATAGTATTCAATCAAGAATCCAATAAATAGTACATTCAAATCAATCAACTTACAGACCTCATGCCCTGGAGGACTTATATGATATATGCAGAAGTTGTGAAGCAACAAAGAAGCTGCCTCAGGACAGAAAAATAATCCTTGGAAACATGACATATCTGCCACAAGACAAAGACAATTAAGAAATTTCATACTATAACAAAAGTACGCACATATGAAATTGTTGATCTAATCTAAGAATAATATATTTAAGTTTTAGGGCATCATAAAGAATAAAAGCTTAATAATGACATTTCAGAAAAAGAAGCGATGAATATGAGACAATAACCCATGTAAACTTACGATTTAGTGCTAAATCTGGATAAGTGATGAGAGCTGGCTTGTCCTGATCCCCATAGACAATGACAGCCACAGAGCCACAACCGGTTTGAATATGATGTTCCTAAAGTGAGTAAATCAAAAAATAATTATAACATGGACACAGCCAAAACCCATCTAAAGAGAGGGGCAGAGAAGTCAAAGCTTGAACTTTGGAAATGAAAAGGAACCTTCTCCTCAAGAAAATGATAACGTATTATTCTTATGCAATCCATTTTAGTTTAAGACCTTTGTTATCCAGTTTGGTTTGGTTGGAAAGTCAACCTCAAACCAAATTAACCAAACTGGAAAATTGGATCAAACTGGCTCAATTTGGTTACACTCCCAAAAGGTTTTTACAGTTTGTTTGACGTTTTGGGAGGTGAAACTGAACCATGTGAAGTGAAAAATACCATGTATATATAATATAAATGCTTAGACACAAAGCCTCATATTTTTCTTAAAATGTAAAGAAATAGTTATTAAATCTTCTGTCGCTACTAGACAATGTAAAAGTTGGAGACTTTTAGTCAAGTACTACTGCTACAACAATTTACTTGATACTGTTGCTATTGGAGAAAGCCTTACAAATTTAGTTATCCAAAAATTAACATGGGGTCATTGGAAGGACTTGAGACAATATGAATTTCAGTTTGGAACAGAATTAAACAGAGAAAGATGGCTGGCTTCTGGTGGTTTCATCAGGACCTTTGGTTAGGTTTCAAATATTTATGAACTGTCAATTTAAAAAAAAAAACTTCGATCTGAGTAATGGAATAACACTTGTAAATTCATCTTGGGCAGATAATCTATTCCCTGAGATGCTCCCCATGTGCCCCTACTTTTTGAGCCACTCAAACTAACAAGTGACAGCATACTAATAATATCACTTCTGGAAAAGAAAAATGAAAAGGTACCACCAGATTCCAATCATTATATGGTCTGGAAACAAAACAAAAACAAGGTGTGAACAATAGGCATTGAATCACCTATTCTTAAAAGGAGCAGAATGAACTTATATGATCTAATAACCAATATATAATACGTAATAGGTTTACAATACTTGGTGGTGTGTTCAATATGGCATACTGAGGTCTGTATTGTACGCTTTGCCATACACTAAGTAAAGGATCTATTCCTTTAAAATCAAGAGGGCAACATAAGAAACATAATGAAAGGCCTCCCCTGAGAAAACAAAAACGAGAAGGAAGAAGGGGGGGATCTCAAAACAAAAACGTAAGATAAAGTGGTAGGGGGTCGTTAAAAATTCTCCATCACCCAAAAAGCATATAATTTTACAAAGAACAAATTCAGTTCTTCCAAAATCCACTTAATCCATAAAAATTATTTCTACTTCTAGAAAGGTCCAAGAGAAAACAGTATAAGATGACTAGAAATCAACCTAAACAAAATAAGATGTCGATGACATTGAAGATAACTGTTCGATGAAAGTAATAAGCTCAAAAAAATAACGGGACGAAATATAGAAAGAAGCCATCCAGCATTTGGATGATAGAAGGATGAATAAGAATGTGCAGATCCATTAAGTGCTATGTCCAAATATTCACAAAGCTAAAGGTTTGGACATGGAAAACCAATTAAAAAAAAAGAGCAAAAAGAAAGCAAATGAGAGAAGAAGTCCACCCCAGAATTTTTGTTTTAAATGGTTGCTCCACAATGAATGCGGAAGTAAAACGGTTATTGTTCTCCTTACGATCCCAAATTTGATTGCAATGCAAAAATATAGATATAGATAATCTTCAAAATTCAGTTATGCAAAATGCCAATGAGGCAACTGTTGGCTTCCAATTAACTTCTGCGCATATTGTTGTCCAACAAACTTACATGGTTCTGTCCAAAAACTGAAATGCAGCTTAAAAAGTGGAAACTGAAATTGATCCATTTTTAAACTTCATCCTTCAAACCCAAACCATATGAGCAATGAAACAATCGTAAAGGAAAGGAGGAGGAACCTTTCCGCCGAGATAGATCTTCTCCATGTCAACTGAAGTGGAATCATTTGGCTCTGCCATGGCCGAAGCTCTGTGTGTCTGGAAGTTCCCAAAAGCTCTTCTCTCCTTTCTCTCGTTGTGCCAGGTTCAAGAAATGTATGCTCCTGCTTATAATGGCTTATATACAAAGCGATTATTTCTCCCTTGCCTAACTCCCTCCCTCCTCGTTAAAAAAAAAAAAAAAAAAATCCCTCCCTCGCCTTTCTCCATGTGAATTTTTTAAAAATAAAAACATGGAGCATATCAGAAACTAGGTTTTTTTTTGCGTACTTTAACCAAAAGTACATTTAACAATATTTTTTGGTAAAATGAGATAATTTTTTTTAAGGTAAAAATATTTTTTTACCACGTTTCCAAACAGACACACTATTGTAAGTGTACCTACTCCTTTTGGCAAAATAACTGCATTACTTAATTATAATATATAATATATGTTATATAATTTTCATGAATGTATCATTGTATTATATATAAGGTGTATAAATTAATTTAAAAATAATAAATATAAATATTTTAAAGTAATTTATCTTATTCCATTAATCTTCTTAATCAGTGAATTAGTCTTCTATTAAAGATAAAAATAGTATTTTGTAGTTTAATTTATTCATTAAATGATTCTCACATTTATAAACAAAGGATTGTAATTTTATCAACCAACTCTAACAATGCACATCAATAAGAATTCATAAAAAGGTCACATTATTTTAGACTCCACAAAAACACATAGAACTCATTATAATCAAATTAGCAAAGGATCCTAATATTGATACAAAATGTAAAATAAGCCATCCAAATATTTGTAATTTGATGGCAATAAAAATTAGTTTGATTGGAAAAAAATTGATTTATAAGATGCAAGGTTATATATTCAAATCATATTATCATTGTAAAAATAGTTTGAATGGATGATTTGAGAGTAATTCTATAAGTACTCATTTTGTAGTTACGATGAATTAGACCGGTAATCTTTAGGTTGATTTTTTAAAAAACTAAAAAATTTAAATAATTATTATATATATTTTACAATATTTATATATATTGTTATATTATATTTTCGTGCAAACAGAAGTAATACGGAATTTCCTCGCAATAAAAACGAGGGCAGCGACGTCGTTTGATGACTGTTGGTTTGACCGAGACAGTGGTGTTGGAATTGCATAAAACGTGTACACGTGTCATGTCAATGGTAATAAATCATTCAACGTGTGACCTTTATTTTTATTATTTTTTTCTTTTTTGTGGGGGGTCACCGGAGTGAGGGACCTTAGAAGTTAAAAAAAGTTTGGTTGCTTGCCTTTCATTTGACTCCAATCATTAATCATGGCCCCCTCATCATCATCTCCTTACCGCATCCTCTCTCTCTTTTTGTCTACGTGCTTTTTGTTTCATTTCTTCACTATTATTTTCACGCCTTCGCCAAACCATATTCTTATTACATGA